>JAGFPH010000945.1:263335-290325 GCA_018207615.1 Philaenus spumarius
TAGGAACTTTTTTCATTATTTTCACCAGTAGAACACGTCCTGCAATTATTTTCGTTTCTTCCTGATACACCCTGTATATATAATCCAAATACCAATCATTCACTCATCACGAAATCTCAAAAACCACCGAACGGATTGGAATTAAATTTGGTAAGTAGCTTCCTCTAGAGCCCTAGGTGCTCGCTAAGAAAGGTTTTCAAACAATTCACAATTTTAGG
Source organism: Philaenus spumarius (assembly GCA_018207615.1). NCBI lineage: Eukaryota > Metazoa > Arthropoda > Insecta > Hemiptera > Aphrophoridae > Philaenus > Philaenus spumarius. The sequence continues at coordinate 263,554 of JAGFPH010000945.1, forward strand.
GGGATTTGGGGGGTCAAAGTTACTAAAAATCCCCATAAGAAATACATAGTGTAATATATTTATTGATATACTAGCACGTACCCGTGGCTTCGCACACGGTCTGTTCTGGGGACCATGATTAGTGCTCATTGTGCACTCCCAACCTTAAATCTCACCATAAGAGTCACTACAATAACTCATCTTTCCTATGGAAATTAGGTAAAAAGTTAGCCTTTTGAAATTGAAGCCAATCATTCAAAGTAAAAATAAAAACAATTATTAATTATTCACCCCCAATCCAGATAATATGCTTCATTTAAGCAGTCATTAATAGTATATTTACAGAGAAATTATTATATTTACAGATTTTATTAAGGATTATTTTAAATGAAAGAAAAAGCCACATTAAAAATTTTCTAAACATATTTCTGCGTATGTAAATGGTTGCATCAAGAGTATATAGGCGACATTTGACATAATTTTGCGCACAAGTTCTTACAGTTTTAGAGCAATAAAAGTTTTTTTTTTAAATCCCTAAAAATTAGGACATGTGTTTTAGAATAAAAAATTATAGAAAAATAGAACTCTAAATAAACTGTTACAAAAATTAGGAGATCTAATTACAAATTATTTCGTGATACACTTCCAAAACTTATTATTTCAATGTGACTGTTCTTTCAGGATTTTTTACAGATTCTTAAGGACATCTGTTAAAAAATTACAGAGGTGGTGAATTACACATTTTTGGTGGCAGTAACACAGACAAAACTACACGACAGAACCATAAATGTTACATTACACTACGAAACCCTTTGAATTCAAAATAAATTTCAGCATTTCATTTACTTGAGCTCGTTGTTGTAGATCTTGTGATAGTTTCTCTATATATAAATCTCTGGTTCTTAAACTGTGCTGCATCTCTGCAATCTGCCAAAAAAAACATAGTTTACGCATTAGTTAAATAATTATATACAAAATTGTTTTAAAATATTTACTTACTAAAACTAAACACTATTGTATTGTAATAGAGAACCAGTGGCGGTTCTAGCCGGTTGGGCCAGTGCCCACACAAATCTTTTGAAATAAATGTTTAACAACTTCATGAACACAGAGGTCTTAAACAATGCTCCCAGATGGTATGAAAGAAATGATGAGACAATCGCTTCTATTAAAGCTCAGTGTGAACTCGCTCAGATAATGTTCTTGAAATGCAAAGACTCTTTTGATGTTTATGTTGAGATTGCTAGCATGGGACCATCATTCAAAGAACTAAAGACCCTGCTAGCAGTCCCAGTCAGCGCATCAACAGCTGAACAAAGTTTCTCCACAATAATAAGAATTAAACCTTATTATCTCAGAGCTACTGTGACAATTCACAGGCTTAACAACTTCGCAGTCATTTCCACAGAAAGAAAAAATAAACCAGATGTTAAGTGAAAATCCTGAATAAATTATTGATGAGTTTGCAACCAAAAAAGGAAGATGTCTACAGTTTACTTAAAATTATTTGCTTCTATGATATTATGATGATTTGTGATTTGATGATTTTGAATTGTGACTTATTGCTAACCTAGGCTACATCTGGCACCCTGTCAACATCAACGTCAAAATTGATATGTGAAAGATACAAGTGTATCAATTCTTATTATTTTTCATAATTTGAAAATATGTTACACAATTTATATATATTTCCTATTTCTGTTCTTCATGTATGTTTATTCCAAAACATAAATTAAAAAATAATACAGTTCGATCCTTGAACATGATATGTGTTTGTTTGCATGCATGTATAAGTGTTTTTAACTTGTCATGACGATCTCTAACAAAATCATCAGAAATCCTGTAAAAGAATTGCGGTCCCAAAACATACCGTAACAAAAAGACCAAAAAGAGTTTACATGACTGATAAGATTAGATAATGTACAGGGTGTTACAGGAAGAAACGGAAAAACTTTTATTACGTGTTCTACAAGTGAAAATAAATAACTAGGTTCAAAAGTGCTTCATTTTCCAGTTACCCACATTTTTTTTTTTTTTACGAAATACTTAATTTCTTTGCATGTAGGAAAATATTAACCCTTTCCACTCGAATTACTGGGGACCTAGCGTTGCTATCAGGTCAGATTAATTTTGAGCGAATATTGCACTGTAACATGTTTACTAAACTTAGATAAAATAAAACCTGAACACAAAATCTCACAATAAATATAACTCACTGTTATAGTTTGGTTACTGTAGCCCGTGCATCACTGAGGATGGCGACATTGTCGTTGAAACGCGTTTGAGGTTAGTAAACGTATTTATTGTGAGATTTTGTGTTCAGGTTTTATTTTAATCTAAGTTACTTTCTCACAAGTCAAGCTCATTAGTTATTTATGTTTACTAAAAAAAAAGTATTTCTGTCAGTTCTAAAGGGCTGTTTTTTTTTTTGTTTTTTTTTTTAGTTTCTTCTATGACTAAAGTATAGATTGGTATGAAAAAAAACATATATTTTTATTTTCATGTATATGTTTTTAATTTTTATTTATTGAAAAAAATATAAATTTGTAACAAAAAACCGGAATAAACAAGAATTTTGGAAAAAATTTCAATGGGAAGACCTATATTTGTTGATTGTTTTTTGTTATCTATATCATTATAAACAAAATTAAGTGATTTACACATGTTTTAGACACAATAATAAATTATAAAAAAATTCTAATTGAAAAACAAGTTTTTTGTAAAAAATGAGTTTTTATGAAAACAATTAGTTTTGACACCACTTGTACAAAATTGCCTCAACTATTTATTATATTGCTTAACAACAGTATTATGTAGATCAAAACTAGTAAGAAAAGCTTTTTTCAAAACTGATTGGTAATATTTTAATCATTCAGGTTCGAAACAAAAGTTCCATCGCCACTAACGTCATTTTGGAACAAACTACCGTCGTCTTCGTTCATTTTATTTCACAACAATCATTATTATTATAAAAAGAACGATATTCAAAAATAAACTGTGAAATTACACACGATAACCTAGTACAACAAAACTAAACAACGCGTAAGCTCACTAAAACACTGCGTAGTAAGTAGGAACCAAACAAGATTTATTTACCACAGAAACTAAACTCTAATGGTCCTAAAAAAATTCCATAGATAACAGCACATCTCAAACTTCAACAATAGCGGTCATCAAAGTAACTACGTCTGTTCAAGTGCAATCAAAGAACGTTATCATAGCGAGTTCGTGCGGATTAGTAGGGTACGGGGCTGCCCCGACACTCGAGTGGAAATGAAAATTTGTTATACGTATTTAGTACCGGTTATGACATCTTAACCATGCACAAAAAACTAAAATGTTCTTTCATACAATTTAAAGTTTTTAATGCAAAATATCTTGAAAACCGCTAACTTTACAAAAACATTTTAGGAAACAAAAACATTTAACTTTTCTAAAACAAACAAAACTGTTTTTTTTTTATTTTTCCCGTAGTTTAAAGGATAATCGAGTTATCAGGTAAAAACTAAAAACACAATTTCTTTCTGTAGGCCTGCCTATTATTGTTGTTTCTGTATAGTTATAGACAGTATCCAGAAATCATGTTTTGAGTTTTTAGCCGATAACTCGGTTATGTTTTGAGCTACGGTGAAAATATAAAAACTGTTTTGTTTGTTTTACAAAAATGAACTTTTTTTTGTTTCCTAAATTTTGCTGTAAAGTTAGAGGTTTTCAATATATTTTACACAAAAAATTTAAACGGCCGCCATTTTGAAAATATATTAAAAAACATTTTGGTTTTTGTACATGGATAAAGATGTTATACCAAATAAGTATTCAAAATTTACGTTCAATATATTTCCTAGATCCAAAGATATTAAGTATTTTGTAAAAAAAACAAAATGGTGGAAAACTAAGCATTTTCAAACCTATGTTTATATGAACTTTTTTCTTTATTTTCACTAGTAGAACACATCCGAAAGTTTCTCCATTCCTTTCTGTATCACCATGTATACAAACGTATTTTCAAAATAATATGAAAAAAACTTGGATTCCAAAACCCTGAAACATAAGTCTTAATTATATTAGCGAAAAATATCTTTTCATGGTTAGCACTAATAAATAACGGGAGATTCAGTTAGAGGTTACAATTTAAAAATTAAATAGTACGCATTGTAGTTTTCTTACTTGGTATATTTTTATTTAGACACATTTGTTAGAGATTGACATTAAAATTTAAAAATGATATCCGTCAAATGACCGCCATGTGCAGCCCTATAGGCTTCAGCCCTTTTGATGAAATTTTCCATCACTTTCTCGATCAACTTTTGTGGAATTTAATGGATAACTCTGCGAATCTCATCCTTCAGCTCCGGAATCGAGTTGGGCTTGTTTGCGTAAACCTATTGCTTCATGTAACCTCAAAGGAAATAATCCCGTAGTGTGAGTTCACATGATCTCGCTGGCCAATATTGATCACCGATACGAGAGATTAAACGGCCGGGAATCTTTGTGTGCAACAACTGTACGGTTTCTCAAGCTGTATGACAAGTGGCTCCGTCTTGTTAAAACCACAAGTAGTTCAAATCGTTATTAAAACCCAATTCTTCCAACTGCTGCCAAAACTAATCACTTATCATCTCCCGATAACGTTCTCCATTGACTGTAACTGCATTGCCACGGGCATTTTCAGTAAAGTAAGGGCCAATCACGCCGCCAACCCAAAATCCACACAAAACAGTTACCTTTTTTGGATGCATTTGTTTCATGTGAATAGCATGAAGATTTTCAAGTCCCCAAATAAGGCAGTTTTGCTTGTTTACGTAGCCATTGATATGAAAATGAGCTTCATCAGAAAAGATGATTTTGTTCACAAAATTGTCATCATTCTGATTATTCTCCACACCCAGTTTACAAATTGATGTCTCTGTCAATGATCTCCCACTTTCAATTCTTGAGTCAATTGGATTTTGTATGCATGCAAATGCAGATCTTTAGTCAAAATACGCTGTGTTGTACGTTAGGAAAGGCCTAATTGCTGGGAACATCGACGAATTGAGGTTGACAGATTTTCTTGAACATTTGTTGCCGCGATATTTGCCACTGATTGGCCACTCTGAGGGCGTACTGGTCTTTGAACATCTAACGCTGAACCCGTACATTAAATTTATCAATCAGTTTTTAATCGCTGCACGTGATGGACGGTTATGGTTACAAAAATCATTTCGCAGTGCTCGAATCGTGTTAGTAAAATTTTCCCCACTTTTAAAAAGGTTTTAACAATTAAATCATGTTCTTCACTCGAATAACGCTCCATAACAACAAACGTCATTAAACATCAATGCCTAATTACAAAACATCAGCTGTTTATCTTGCATAACAGAGCAATGCTACCAACTTAATATTGTAACCTCTAACTGAATCACCCTTTATTATCACCCCCTATTATAACATATAGTGTCTTCTTATGTTTGTTATAATTATTTCTTGTATTTGTGCAATGTTTACGTTAGCCTATATGTTACACCCATTGTCCTCAGAAGTTATAACATTTAATTTCATAGTCCTAATATCAAAGGTGAAAAAGTACTAAAGATTTTGAAATTTTCTTAACACATATTGGTTCAATTGGGGAAATCTGTAATAAATTTAAATATACTTTTAACGTCCAAAGGACAATGCTAAAAGTTAGAAAGAATAAATTAGGGTGTATCCTAAATTTTCGTTCATTATTTGTTCAATTTGGACTACCTTTATAATTTGAAACACATTTTTTAATTTAACACACACATAGCATAACATCCTACCTTCTGTTCAAAGCTCGCATTGTGCGAAATAGGACCTGAAGTCGCATCAAAGTGAGAAATATCCCTCATAGATTCCAACTCCATCTGAAGAGAATCTATCATTACATCTTTCTCTAAAACAAAATATCAAATCTTTCAAGCAATTTTCAATAAATTTATATGTTTAGTATAAAGTAGTCTTTGCAAAGTCAAAAATTCCTTTCTAAAAAGAGCAGAGATGGGGCAGAATGGGTATTAAAACTAAGATAGGCCTATACATTATTTGTATTAAACAAGCATAATGATACAGTACACTCACAAACACAGTAGAGTCCCGGTAATTCAAGTCTCGATAATCTGAGGTTCTGTGTAATTCGAGCCACAAATAGCATTGAATGTGACCATGCATTGTGACACATTCTTGCTGCTTGAAGGATACCGATCTTTAAATTTTTGTTTTCCAATGAATCTGTCGAAAGAGCGTTTGTACAATAAGTCGCCGGTATGAATGCTTAACATTTTTTATAATTCCCAGATCCATTGGCTGTACAACTAAAGTCATGTTCGGGGAGGGGGGGAAAATAACCGTAACGTTGAACATATAAGTGGAATAGATTTATGCGCAGTACAAGTGTCAATAAATAATATGATTGTTCTGTTCTGTTTACAAAAGGTTTTGTCAAGATTTAACAACAGACAGAGATTGGACAGAGCATCAATGACAAACTACAGTATTGGTACCTAGAGAATTCTAGGAAGGCAAAATTCTTGGAAACCGGTACCGCGTCTAGAATTACAATACGTGTACAAACATGAAGTAATGCCCCCTTTCTACCAGACAGTGATCTATTTATCCAGTGATCCCTTTCACAGCACAAGATTTTATTTTTAGTGTTGAAAAAAAACTTTGAATTAAAGAAGTTGACTTCGAATTATTCATCATTTTTTTATATTGATATCGTATAAAGTTCAAGGGACCGAACCAAACATTCGAATTCGGTAATTTCGAATTAAAGACGAATTATCCAAGTTCTACTGTATATACAAAATAACATCAAAACAAACTTTTACCGGTACTGCCCTATCCCCCTGGCGTGACATCGCAGCTCATAAACGTTGCAGTGTAGTTAAACAAAGACCTATTTATGATTTCTTTAATAAGTAAGTTTCTATTTTTTACTGTGTATAAAATTACTTTTTTACTTCAGTGTTCAATACAAAATGTGTATATTTAATAAAACTTTAATTTTTTCAGAGATACGAGGACTATAAATAGTAGTTCTTAACCTCGACATATTCCGTGTAATTCGAGTTTTTCACAATCCGAGATACTCTCGGTCCCATTCAACTCGAAATATCGGGACTCTATTGTATATTCAATAATAATAATAAAGCAGGCAAGATTTAAAAACAACATTTACTAACCTGTTAACTCATTTTGTAGTTCTTTAATTTGTTTATGCAAGCGTTTCAAACCAATGTTCTGTTTATGAGGAGAATGTAACAAAAGATTATCACCAGTACTCTCCTAGAGAAGAACGCAAGGTTTAAATGGTTATATTAATATGTATTTTTGTATTACAGTAAAACCTCATTAATCCGGACTAATTGGGGCTATAAGTCGTCCGGATAATTGAAAGTCCGGATTAAATTAAATAACCTTAATATGAACAAAGGTACATAATGAAACACCCTTTATAGAAAACGAACATGTATTCTGAGTTTAGTTGTATGTACAGAAGTACAGACAATACGTTAATTCATAAAACATGTAGTAAAATGTATTACACTGTGAATATGAAAGGTCCATTCTGTGGACTACTAGTTTAGAATGGCTTATTCCAAATTTAGCTGAATATAATCTTTATAACCTGCAGTCAACTGGCTGTCCGGATTAAGCGAAGTCCGTCATTAATGAGGTTTTACTGTATATTTATTTAACATCTTTACTTTGTAGGTTATAGAGTAAGTAAACCCAATACTAGAAACTAGAAGCAAGAGCATTATTCTGCTTTCTACGTTAATATACAATCACTTGGGTATTAAAAAATGTCATCGACCGTTAAACGGGATCCTTATCGGTAGTTCTGACCCGGCTTTCATACAGACATTCATGAATGTTGAACAAATTAAATTCAATGTATACGTTGTTTGTGTTTTGTATTGTACTGTTTAAGTGTTGTCAAAATTATTTAATGTTCTGATGGCCTCATGTGAGTGATAATTTCAACACCTGATGATGGGTGAGTACAATTATCTGAAACCGCGGTAATGTTTTAGCACAAAAAGAGGATCACTTGACGCACATATAATAGGTAATATTTTATTACAATATATACGAGTATAAATTCAGTGATTCAGGGACCTTTCCATTCACAATGAAAAAAAATATTTATAATTACACATTATAATATATTTACAAATATAAAAGAATATAATAAATAATAATTAAAGAGCAAAAAGTTTAATAGGTAGAACGAATTGTACATTGTTTTGACGATTACTTTGGCAGGGTTTGGTCTAAGCAAAGATTTGATATAAATTTAAAAAGATATTTTTTTCATTGTGTTGCGTAGCTCCCGGATTGATTTATAAAACGAATATAAAAATAGGTATAAAATTTACCTTTTTACGTCTATTCAATCTTTGTTATTATAGCTGTGACAAACGCGGGTTCGAGTTATCCCATCTTCCGGTCACACATGGTTTAAAAAGTGGGGATTTATCAGCTTACTTGCAATGATTGTCTGTGTTTCTATCTAGGCCAAACAGGCCGCCCTTACATGAAAAGGTTCAAGGAACACATCCAAAAACAGACAGCTTTTGAACCACCTCCCCCCCCCCAATCTAACTTCGACGAACACCCAATAGATAAACTTCACGGCTATAGTGACTTCTACAGGAACATGAACATCTTATGTATGTAGTAAAAGCCGTTACATGGATTCATGGGAGGAATTCGCTATCTACAGAGCTTCTAAAATTTAGAAACAACACTTGATGAATGATAAAATATCTTTCGAATCCAACATAATGGGAAAGAGATTCCCGATCACATACCGCAGCATGTTCAACGTCAAAAGCCCTTATAACCAGCATACCTTAATTTTAATAGTTAACTAACCCTCGTCCGGGCAACATGTGGACAATATTGAACTTTACTTGTGCGTTTTATGTGTTGTGTTACTCGTGTGTGTTAAGTGTACTTACGAGGATCTCAATAGTGAGAGAAATGGTTTTATTTATTTAATTAGTGCGTAATTTGTGCGACCGGAAGATGGGGTAACCTGAAGCCACGGTTGTCACAGCTATAATAACAAGGATTGAATAGATGTAAAAAGGTAAATTTTATACTTATTTTTATATTCGTAAAAAGATATCATTTATGTAGAAGAAGGTTAATGTAAAGGTTATGTGAAGAAGGTTTAAAACATTTTGTTTCCCTCCTATCTGATTCTATCTCTGAATCCTTGTTGATACATTATTGACCGAGCGAAGCGAGCTCTCTGTTTTAGCTTGACCATTCGGCATTTCGTCTGTGAGTCTGTCTGTCTCACGATTACGGGCAAACGCCTTGACCGATTTTCATGATTTTTTGCATGAATGTTCCTTATTCCTAGGCCGAGCCATGTATATATATGATTTTTTCCATTTTTCATTTTTAACCCCTTAAATTAAATACAAATGGCGGCCACACTGTTTCTCTCAGTGTAAGCTTTTTTCCAAAGCTAATTTGTGGCTTAACCGTAAGTCGAATTTAAAAACTAGTAACATTTTGGTAGTAGCAAATTTTATGTTCTACAAAATTGCATTCTTGATGTTTTTTGGTATCTCTAACGGTAAGCTCACAAAATGGTCTCAAACTTCAAATTTGCTAAAAATAGTCCAAGTTTTTTTATTTTAACCATGTTTTTATACGTTTATGCTTTAGATATCTTCATAAAACCTTATAATTTTATGGAGAGAGAGAGAGAGAGCGCTACCTGCTGTCTTGCTCTTTCCTGCACTACGTTAGTGTGGCCGCTGTAACTGTGAGTGAGTTGTGGAGGGGAAGCCGAGATAAGGAGCCCGATTAGTGTTGCGTCGCATTTACTGAGTTATAGTCCTTTACCAACTACATTATCTTATTTATTTTGTTTCTTTGTTGCACTACACAGTATTTAGAGTCGAAGACGAATAAATTGCAAAATAATTTTAACTGGCTAAACCTTCTACTTCATTACTGGCACACTATTTTTAACCTAAGCTCAAAACCACTTTTGTTATTTCAACGAGCGAGGTCCACTATTCACAGAACTACTAGTTAATACAAATTTTATAGAAACAGTTCAAATTCATTTGGTATTTTACTCTTATGGTGTCATTGAAAATTATTGTTAAATTTAATAACAATACTAAAAACGATTTTTGAAAAAACAGCATGTATTTCAAATTATCTTAAGTGACAAACGGGATAATTTCATCTTTAAATTAAATCATTTATATTATAGGGGACTGATTTAATACTGCCTGTGTACCAGCACTTAAGTAACAAACTACATTAAAAATATATATTTATATAAAAAGAGGGAGAGAGATTATGGGCACCACTGCTATTTTGGGAAATACGAAAAGGTTTTCAGGTCCATTCAAATCACATAACAATTAATTGTGTCCATAGTCAAAACAAAGGTACCTTAGTGTGTTTTGGTAGTGTTGGGCTATTCAATTATTTCAGAATTATTCTGATAAACTAAATTGTTCTAATTAGCTGTTTATTAATTTCTGATTAGTTTTAAATTTTTCATTATTGTTTAATAAAACATTTCATAAACTACCTATATACATAAACATCCATCTACAAATTAATCACACTTAGTCGTAACAAACAATTACTAAAATACAAATATATACATAAAAGTAAATCGATATTGTTAACCCTGAATAAATAAGTCTCTAAATAAAAAACATAATCAAGTATGTTGAAAATATATATATTTTGACAAACATATATTTATCTGTCTAAGTCCAAATTTTACTTGTTTACATAATTTGCCATACTCCCATAAGCAATCAGTAATACATTTCAAAATGTTAACATACTTAATTTAAAATTTACAATGTAGTTACAAAATTATATCAGCTAGTCTACACGTAAAAGTTACAGAAATGAAAAATCTGATCAAACACTTTTTTGAACAAAGTAATTATTTGAATACATTTTTATAAGTGTGTTAACTTTGTAATTCATTGGTTTTTATTTGAATAGTTGTTAAATTTTTTTTATATTTTAATAAAATATTCAATTAATAAAACTATTTGACTATTGTATTTTATTACTATGATTTGGTCAAAATTTCTTTTTACAACTTATTGAAAAGATTGCCGATCTGAAAAAAAAAGAAAAAAATACGTAAAACTATCTATGAAGACTGAGATTGTTTCAGTCGCCATTCTTGTTATCAGGTAATTAAACGCAAAAAATCTTAAAATTTGTTGAAGATTGTCACTAAAATTTAGCATTAGTAAAGTTTAAAGAATGTGAATAGAAGATTTGAATACATGGTATTTAATTTTTGAAACTAATATTCTATAACCATAGTTGAATTAAGTTACATTCATTTTATTCTTACTTCCTTGACTGGAACATTGAAGGAAGAAGTACCAGGGGAGTCATGAGATAATCCACTTGCAATTTCATGTTCATATTCATTCTTATAATTTATGGTTTTGTCCGTCCACTGTTTCTTCCTTTGATAAGCAACAAACTGTACAAATTTAATTATTTATTACTATATACTAAACAATGAACTATAAACATTTTCATCTAAGATGTGCATTAAACAGGAATATCAAATTTAACATTTACCGTAGCAAAAATATAATTTAATACCGGTACATTGATATTAGCCAAAATCAAGTAATATGATAAAATTTAAATTATTAGGCCTACACACAAAATTATTTATTTAGCAGGCCTTTCTAGTCATAGAATATGCTAATAATAAGAACTACAGCTTAATTACAATTGAATAGGACAGAAAAAATGGCTAGGTGAAAAGTCCAACATATAGGCCTATATATTATATTAATTAGGTCTATAACAACAGGGGCCTCCAAACTACGCCCCGAGGGCCATACTCGGCCTGCCGCTGTCTCTAAAACACGCGACAAAAGTTTGAAGATAAAGGATAAGGAAGTGAGTGAGAACCCCATCCCCTCCTCCCTGTATTTTGGAAAAAGCCAGGTGGCCGGCCTTTGTTACCCTTTACCGGGAATGAGGTTAAGGTGACCTGGATTTAATTTTTGAATTACAATCGGTATATGTAAATACTATGTTGTTATTCATTATCACAACAAATTACAGCAGTTAAAAAGCAACAGGCTCTCAATATACTCATTTCTAGAGGAACATCGAAATTGAGCCTACATGTTAGAAATTCGATAACTTTTGAACGGTTGAAAATAAAATGGCAAAAGTGTATGTCAAATTGAAGGAAATTTATCATCTACAAAACTTCGATTCTCACAATTATTCTGAGAAAAGATCATGGGAGGCTCTAGAAGCAAATGTTTGACAAAAAGAATGAGATCAATTTTTTTTTAAATGATAGATTTTCAATGGTAATGTATATCTCAAAAACCTTTGGGAATTCGACAAATATGTATAGGAACAATTTTATAGTAAATTTAATAAGGTTTCATGTTTATTTGAAGCATATTTTCCTATAGTGCACCGTTTCCGAAATATAAATACAAATAAAAATGTGGGACCTTTCCACCCCCTCCCGCCTTTAGCTCACCTCGTGCAAGGACTTTTAGTATGTTTAGCTTCTAACTATTCCTAACAAAGTCCTGAAATCAAAAGTTATTTCACTCCTCTTTTGAGCAATCATTGCTGGACTAAAAGCTTATTGACAAGTATAATATTCAGAAATGTAACTTAAGCATAATAGCTAACAAATATTTGAAATGAATCCTACTAACATCATAACATGTAAACACATAAAATATAAACATTATTACATATAAAATACAAATGAGATATATGAACAGTAATTGCGATTTTCCACTGACAATAGTTTGTAGTTGTGGACCAATTTTACTTGTACCAAATATTAAAAGAGATTTAGGATGCTCATAGGTTAACTTATATCCTACATAAGTTTACCTTCTTTGTGTAGGCCTACTTCATTTTGGAGAATGTTTTCTTACACAAGTAAATACTGTAGTACCAAAAAACAGAAAACAGCCCACGAGTAAATTTATGCAAATTATAAAATTGTACCAATTTAAGTAGACTCTTATAAAATTCCAAAAAAGATAAATTTTGATATTTGTTCTTAATTATATCACTACACTGTAAATCAATAATTTCCATTTGAAGTTCTGGGGGTTATGGTTTCAATGTCAGTATCAAAAAGATTTTGAAAAATCTTAATTTCAATCGCAATGACATCAAATTCTGAGAAACGAGTATCAAAATTTATCTTCATACACTCAAAGCTTCGATTACAGAATAGACGGGAAACTCAGTCTAGTAGTTTGGCTGAATATTTCACATGTTTGAAAATGTGTGAAACATTTTTTACGTAATTGTGATTGAAGCAGTATTATTTTATGCCGGAACGATTTGATATTAGTGCATAAACCAGGGAGAAGCTGGTTTTCCCCTTGCAATTTCAAATTCAGTTCGTTCATATGTTTTGTAAAATCGACATAGAATGCTAACTTCCACAGCCATTCGCTACTAATAAACTCGAGGAATTGTCACTGATTCAGCCCAATGGATCTCAGATGAAATTAACAGCTGATATGATTGGTTTTAGAACTTCAGACATATTCAAACATTTCCCGCACAAGGACTGTTGATGAATGATACAATGTAAGACTAATGGTTTTAAACCACCATCATTTTCTACAGCCATTGACACAAGAGAGACAAGAGCAACCGATCTTTTATTTTTACCACACATGTTTTTGCCTCCATCAGTAGTAATAGATTTCAAGTTTTTCCATGGAAGGTTCTTTGTACTAATGTTATTTTCAACTCCCTTAAAAATAACTTCCTCAGTAGTCGTGCCGTGAATACTACTGTAACAAAATCAAGAAGTTCTTCATACACTAATACATAGCTTATATCTACTCCTCGAATAAAAATCAACATCTGAGAAATATTTGTCAGACAATTGAGATGATATATTTTCTGTGACGTCTTTTACCCTCTGAGCCACAGTGCTGACAAACTGACAGTTTTAAATAAAGTTCAATTTTCAGGGCACATTTCTTCGGCTACTGCAATTACGCATTCTTTGGTCATTAAATTTCTCCATCGGTGAATGGTTTTCCACGTTTTGCGATTTCAAGAGCCACACGAAAGCTGGCACGAGATGCAGCCTCTTGTTCAGTATTAAATTTCATAAACGAAGATTGCTGCGATTTCAATCATCCGTGCTTCAAAACTTCAGATTTTTCTGTCCGCAAACTTCCTGCATATTATGAGTAAATTTGAGAATGTTTCGTTTCATAATGACGTTTAATGTTATATTCTTTGAGAACGGGTATGGTTTCATTGCAAATCAAACATAGTGCCTTCGTACTGGACTAAATTATGAAATATTGAAAGTTCCATTGGTCTTGGAATGTTCTGCATTCACTGTCTATTTTTTGCTTCTTTTCCATACTAGTAAATCACACAAAAAAACAAGTCAAATCATAATACTGTGTTACGAAGGTGTCTTTTAAACACACACAAAAACATTTCAAGTTACGCACTTACTTTATTTCACAACAGACAGTTTCGCTTTCTTCGCCTTCCCTAGGCGGACTGACACGCGCCGCTAGCCTTTTTATACTCCGATTACTGCCATCTAGAAGTGAGTGGAATACACCAGAACTTTCGCGAAACAACAAGATTATTTGCCAATAGTTAATTGTTTTTGCGCTTTCGAAAGTACTAGGCCTACTAGCGCTACCTGCTAACGATAGAGGGTTCTACCACTATTTCCGCTTGTGATCACCAGGTGTTGTCAAATGTCGCGGTCATAACAATAAAGTAGGTACACAGTTAGTTGAAAGTAGCGTACTTGTACAGTTAGTACACAATAGTAATTGAACTAGCAAATTTAGCAAGCGTATGCTCGCTCAGGGTGCGTACTCTGCAACTAGTCTAGATAATAGATAATGGCAAGAAAATTACAACGGTTTTGAACCTTGGAGTAATCAGTGTGGCCCTAAGTTCTAGAAAGTTTGGTGACCCCTGGCCGTTACAATAGATTTCGGGTGTAGCTGTATAAAAATTAACAACAGGCTTTAATATCAGATATAGTACATAGGCTACCTAATGCAATTGCATCATTTTAAATGTGTAGTTGGAATGCAATCAAGTGTTGTTATGTCTTAAAATTATATCGATCATTTTCATTTTTTATTAGTATTTATAAAACAGATTAGACTCTACCACATAGAGAAAATTTAGGCCTAGTGTTTTGTTACATGCATCCCGATATACTAGCCTAGATCATTAAGTTTGTTTTTGTGATAAATTTACAATCTAAGTCATTCAAAGTATTCTAAACTTATTTGAATAACGGAGTATGGAAATCATACAGTTTATTGTGTGTTGTGTAAAAACTATGTGAAATATTCTTATTCTTATATATTTTTAATATGTCGTGAAATAATTTTTAATTAGTTTTTGCCTTACAAACTAATGTAATTTACAATTTAATTTTGTATAATTAAATTTACTTAACACATTGATCTAAGAAGTTTAGTAATAGAATTAAACTATACGATTACTTTCTAGTACATTTTCTTGTTCCAAGGTTTTCACCTCTGCCGCCACAATATTGTGAGGAGGAATATTGTAAATTTTTCAGCAAGATTTAAGAATACCACTACTTTTTCTATCACAGCTAGATTGCAACCTACAAAACCCTTTACGTGAACTAACTTACTGTAAGTCTCCAGTCACAGTATGTTTCCAGTTTGTAAAAATATATAAGGTGGTAGCTCTTCTACTGTCTTAAAAAAGGGTGTAGATTTACTTTAGGACAACTAACCTTTTTTTATAAAACAAAGTAAGTTAGTGCTTTCAACCTAAGCACGTATAGTAGCCTACAATTGAATGTTGAATGCTGGGAAACATTCTGTAACTAAAATCTTCAGACTATATATTTTTTTAATGGCCAGGTGTCCTAATTAAAACTTTAGCCAAAAGAAGTCCTTGTAAACTTTAAGAAGTACCGTACGGATATTCTAAAAATTTGCCCCCAGAATAAGGCTGGGCGTTATATAACGCAACCGTTTCACATCGCAACAGTTGTTGAAATCAGGCAGTTGCAGGATAACGTCTATGCTCAGCAACCTTTTCATAGAATCCTGTAACTGTTGTCGACTGTCAACTTGTAGTGGTGTTGTATTGCATGCTCATATTACTATTAGTACTTAGTTATCGTATACATTTTATGTCAATGTACTTATTTATATAGTAGGCTACAGCCTACGACATGAAATATATACAATTATAATAGACATCTAGACCTACATTATGTAGAATTGTATGAAGTATATGAAAATAAAACAAACAACAACTGGAAATCATTTAACTTAAGTTAATGTTTATTTGAAATAAAATAATTTGTTTTAAACTTTAAATACAATATATTTGTATATTGAATGAATGAATAAAATACGAGAAAAAGAATAAAGTATGTTCTGTTATTTTCATCTTACTTTTTGTTATTTTGGCAAAAATTTACTATTCGACCCTCCCTCGGCTGATATTTTTGCAGATGACTAGTATATAAGTTGTCTTACATTCTACTGTTAAATTTTGAATACAGGTAAACAACTGTGACTAAAGACTATAAGGTTTTTTTGCATTTCTGTTGTCTTAGGTCAGCCGAGGGTCGAATAGTAAATTTGCACCGTTATTTTAAACATAATGTTTTATAGCCTATTTGATTTAGTTTAGGACTACTTTTGTAAACAATCAAAATACCATTGTTATATAGGCCTATACAGTTTTATAATTTTCATTTCTTAAATGTGCAATAGTTTCAATAACCCATACTTAGTATCATTTTGTTTTAGCAATGAAATTAGAAAAAAAATATAGCTTCACCGTGACAAAACAATGCTCTGAGTATGTTTCAATGGGTGTTTTTGATGCTTGAAGGGAACAGTTTCCCATTTAAAACAATTAGCAAAGTTTTCAGAGACAGCGCTAGGCCTAACTGCCAAGCTGATACAATTGCGCCGCAACAGCTTCAGTTGCAACTAGTCAAAATGGTTGCAAAATTGAGACTGTTGCCCCCATCCCTACCGCAGTCAAAATCTATTAGTGACTAGTTAGTTTTCAACTAAAAACTCAGTTTACTGCAAATAAGTACAAGTTTGAATGGAACTAAATTAACACAGACCGTATGTAAAGTTCCATAACTTTACTTGCTTAGCAATTTAAAAAAGGACCTAACCTATTGATTATTTCTTTACTTTTTAAACAGGCCATAACCAATTTATTTGCCTATACAGTATACACAACTTGACAATCAATTACAATAGGCTGAACATAAGATTACGAAATGTAGGTACTTTCAAAATAATTTGGTAATAATTTAAACCACTAAAATTTAATTATTATATTAAATTAAATACCTTTTCTCTACCAGCTTCAACTTTCTTCTTTCTACCTTCTTCCGTGAAACTCATTATTTAAGACAAAGATTCATTTGTTCAAGTTTTAAAACATAATACTAGAGACTTAGGGTCCAAACATTTCAAAACAGTTAACCTAATAAAAACTTTATCTTCTCACACACAATATCGATAATTTAAAATAAATCCAAATAACCATTGAAAATTGCATAGTTTTAAATACTGTCACAAATTAGTAACTAAAACCCAAATCTATTTCTGTACTATGTTTCTTTCTTCCTCTTTTTGTTCGTCAATTCACATCAGTTACAAATTACTAGCCATATTGTTATATTTTTAAATTCGTTCATTTCGATTTCGATACTCCAAACAAAGTCGAAAGGATTGCAGAACACATCGATAGAAAATCAGTAACCTGATTTATTAAAATAATAATACTAGTGAAAAAGCACAGACGGTTTAATTATTAGATAGACATTGAAAAAATACTATTAATTTTAAAACAAACTAAATTATCAAGATTATTTAGAATATGATATAAAACTGTAGGCCTATTTGTTAAAATTTTGTATTTATATACATTATTATATATATCAAAATAAAGATACAAATATTTATTGTCTTTTAATTGCTTTGGATGTCACACTTATGTATCAAATAATGATTTAGAAGTTACGCTGTTATTAATATTATAATGAAGACCATAATATTAGAATATTATATTACACGAAGCGAAGATGTACGAACGTTTCCGAAGTTAAACGAATGAGTATTTTTCTTTAAATTTGTATAAATGAATATATTGATGATAAAAGGTTGTATTTATATTCATTTTATACTCTAAAAGCAAATCTTATAACGTATTACAGCCTACATTAGTTCTATAATTACGTACTATTAAAAAAGTCCAACTTTACAAGACATTTTATTTCATTGAAATTGTAAACATAACCTCAAAGTATAATCTACGCTAGGTTTTGTTAAGTAGGCTGATTCAATGGTGAAATCAGCTGCTAAATTATATTGTTACTCAAGTACGTACGTACGAAAAATACACTGGCTTTTATAGGAGTTGATGATATGTATAAACCTATATCAAATTTTTCTTACTGTTATATTTTTGAATTTTATTAAATACTAGTGGACCCGGCAATGCTTCGCTATTGCTTAATTTGAAACTTTGAAAGCCTGTAATTCGTATCCCGTGTAATTCAACATCCTGTAATTCGTATCCCGTGTAATTCAACATAGGCCTAATGATTGTTACACATAATTAATAAAACAACTGATTTGGATCAAAAGTTTAATACAATTTTAGGTTAGGCCCTTAAAACCTATGGAATATAATAATTAAAACATCTAATATTACAATTTAACATTATATTATTGTTACACATTATAAATAAAACAGCTTATTTGGACCAAAGGTTTAACACAATTTTAGGTTATGCCTATTATTATAAAATCAACACACTTTTTACTTTCTCACTATACTATAGTATAGAGAAAGTATAGTGATCGCAAAAAAAAATCGATGTTGAGATTTTTGTGGAAATATCCGTTTTGGGACCCCCTGAGTCCAAAAAAGTGGTTTTTACAAAATGTCTGTCTGTATGTATGTCTGTATGTACGTCTGTATGTAGACAAAGCTAGAGAGAAAACTATTCGATCGATTTCAACCAAATTTGCACCAGACATGTCCAGTACGCCTGTATAGATGCACGAAAAAGGGTTTTGAACAATTTTGAAAAACAACCCCCTTTTTGGCCAAAAAACCCCCAAAAAATCAGTTATTATTTTTTTATAAAAAAACGGCTCTAACGATTTTGATAAAATTTTGCTTATTTGTAGCCTTTAATGTGCCCTACGATATACAGAAACCCGCATCTTTCTAAAAATTCTCGTTTAGTTAATAATAATAATAATAACTGATTTTTGGGGGTTTTTTGGCCATAAAAGGGGTTGATTTTCAACATTTTTCAAAACCTTTTTACGTGCATCTATAAAGACCTAATTGACGTGTTTGGTGCAAATTTGTTCGAAATCGATCGAATAGTTTTCTCTCTAGCTAATAATAATAATATTTATTAGTTAATCGCCTACTTTAATAAAAGTATACAAAGCTAGAGAGAAAACTACTGGATCGATTTCAACCAAATTTGCACCAGACATGTCCAGTACGCCTGTATAGATGCACGAAAAAGAGTTTTGAACAATTTTGAAAAACAACCCCCTTTTTGGCCAAAAAACACCAAAAAAATCAGTTATTATTTTTGAAGTGAAAACTTCTTTAGCGGCGTTGGGCACTTTTTGCTTGGGGAAAAAGCATTGAATTCGCGACCGTTACCACTCGAGATATAGTATGTATTATATATATATATATATATATATATATATATATATGTATGTACGCAACGCGAATATACTACATAGCACTTCTTATTGGGAGAGGAAAAAGCATCAAACTCGCGACCGTCACCGCTCGAGATATAGTATGTATGTATATATATATATGATATTTGTGTTATATGTATATTAAATACCAAAGTCAGCAAAGTCATTAATGTTTTAAATTATTTTATCCTTATTCCTCCTCCTCTAATATTAGTACGGACAAAAAAATATAAATTGGTCATAGAAGTTATCACTTCCAACGTGTGGTCTTAAGCACACTATTTTTTTTTAATTAAAAAACGGCTCTAACGATTTTGATAAAATTTGGCTTATTTGTATAGCCTTTAATGTGCCCTACCATATACAGAAACCCGCATCTTTGTAAAAATTCTCGTTTAGCTAATAATAATAATAATAACTGTTTTTGGGGGTTTTTTGGCCATAAAGCGGGTTGTTTTAAAAAATTTCAAAACCATTTTACGTGCATCTATGAAGACCTAATTGACGTGTTTGGTGCAATTTTTTTCGAAATCGATCGAATAGTTTTCTCTCTAGCTAATAATAATAATATTTATTAGTTAATCGCCTACTTTAATAAAAGTATACAAAGCTAGAGAGAAAACTACTGGATCGATTTCAACCAAATTTGCACCAGACATGTCCAGTACGCCTGTATAGATGCACGAAAAAGGGTTTTGAACAATTTTGAAAAACAACCCCCTTTTTGGCCAAAAAACACCCAAAAAATCAGTTATTATTTTTTTATTAAAAAACGGCTCTAACGATTTTAATAAAATTTGGCATATTTGTAGCCTTTAATGTGCCCTACCATATACAGAAACCCGCATCTTTGTAAAAATTCTCGGTTAGCTAATAATAATAATAATAATAACTGTTTTTGGGGGTTTTTTGGCCATAAAGCGGGTTGTTTTAAAAAAAAATTCAAAACCATTTTACGTGCATCTATGAAGACTTAATTGAAGTGTTTGGTGCAAATTTTTTCGAAATCGATCGAATAGTTTTCTCTCTAGATAATAATAATAATAATAATATCTTATATTATTAAATGAGCAATAATTGTATGTTTTTGCAAAATTTAATTTCGAAAACGGCTCTAAGGATTCCCTTGTAATTTGGTACATAAGTTATGTGTTACCCAAAAAGTCAGTTGGACTTATTAAAAATTACCGGAAAACTCGTTTTCTACATCTTTTTCTCAAATTAAAAAAGTAAAATTTGTCCATTTAAAATACACAGCACAGCTGATGCATAATTTGTCCATTTAAAATACACAGCACAGCTGATGCATAAATGTTTTCAATGCCAGTACCATAATCAGATGTTTCCTTTAAAGTTGTGTGGTAGGCCTAATGTGTATCAGTAGTTACCATAGCAACTAATAAATATCATATAACACAGACGTTAAACAACATCAACAGCTTCTAAAACTTACCCTTTATTAATTAAGTTGTGAAATGTTATAGGCCTAACCAAAAAAAATCCTATATGGTATTTACACTCATTTAGGGTACGTTAAACTATAAACAAACAACAATGTTTAAATACATTTACAATATTTAAACACAAACCTAACACACTTTGCAGTTTCCATGATGTTTAATACTGTACATTGAGTATGTTTATCACTTACATACCTGATATATAGACTTCAAAATAAAATATAAAAACAAAAAAAAAATTTTAATAGTCAATTGATTAAACATTTAAACAATTAAACATATTTATTAAAATATTTTAATAAAATAATCTTTAAAGATAATTTTATAATTTACTTTATCGGGGATATAAAACAAAGCTAGAGTTTAGCTGATGGGATCATAACCAGATCGTAGATCGGCTTCCAGCTAGTTTATTAGTTAATCTCCAACTTTAATAAAAAAACACTCCTACCCCACCCTACAAGTCACAGTGAATCTGTTTAGTAATTTAAATGTATTTGTGAGAAAGTATGTGCCAGTTCCTGGTACCTTTTATTTTGAAAGTGTTTGGAATAATCACCATAGTAACCAGAATAACACATTAATAAATACGAATCAGCCGTTTCATCTGTTATATGGCTGCTTATGGGAGGGATGAATTTTCGCATTTTCTACCCTTTAAATTCAAAATTTTGCAAAATCCTTTCTTAGTACGCCTCTACATTATTGGACAGATGTACCTTCCAAATTTCAAGTCTCTAGCTTTAATAGAATCGGCTCTGCATTGATCATCAGTCAGGACATTGCATTTTATATAAGAGAGATTACTCATACCTACCCATGTTTGGTAAAAAAATAATATTACAAAGAGACCAGAATTAATCAGTCAAATTATTCCTAACTTCATTGATTTTGGTAAATCATTCAGAAACCTATCTTTATGAGTGAAGAATCCTTGTAATACTAAAAAGCAAAGTTATAAAACACCCTGTAAGATGTGAGGTTAGGTAAAATATTGTACGTTACAAGTAATTATTGCTTCTTTACATCACTCAGGAGATTATACAACTCGGCTTCGCCTCCTTGTACAATGTACAAACACTCCCTTTGAAAGATCTAAAGAAGCACTTTCATAATTTGTAACGTAAATAAATATTATTTGAATGAATATAGCAGCAACTTCAGACAAGTATTCTATTAATTATGGTCCTATTGTATAAATGGTTCAAATTTTAACGTACCAGGTGGCAGCAACTTACGGATACAAAGATTTGTTCAAAGAAATTAAATTATTGCTAAATTTAGTGCAGACTAATTTTTCTATTTTGGAGCTATTTAAAAAAACAACCTATGTAGTGTATTGTTATTTAAATAATGTTAGAAATACATATTTATAAGAAAAAATTATACTTTTATACTGCAATAAAAGTACAGTATGTAATGGTGAGGGGAGACAAATTTATTTGTTAGTCTATAAGTATATTTTCCAGGATATAAGCCAGAGAAATAGGTTTTTTTGCAATTGTATTCCTTGTATGCAATGTAAAATATGCCTTGCATCTTAAGACAAAAAATCTGACTTTTGATTTTCATAGGTTTTATTGCATAAAAAGAAGCATAAATTAGTTGTGAGTTGAATCAATAAGTACCATACATTTTCAAAAATATTAATTACACTGGGAGTTATGGGCATTTAAGTAAAACATGCAAGTAAGCTTTTTTCAAAACTGTATAACTTTGTGACTATAAAAAATAATTTTTTAAATTAGTATGCCTAATTATTTAAAAAAAGTATAATATATTTTAATGGGACACTTTCAAAATTTCATCATCGAAATTTAGTTTTCAACGAAATAATTATAGAAAAATAGGAATTAAAGAAAAATATGGGAATTTAAAACAAAGCTGTGTATCTATAATTCATCTTATTGTGATTTTCAAAATAACTGGT
Organism: Philaenus spumarius; assembly: GCA_018207615.1. Classification (NCBI taxonomy): domain Eukaryota; kingdom Metazoa; phylum Arthropoda; class Insecta; order Hemiptera; family Aphrophoridae; genus Philaenus; species Philaenus spumarius. Next base: position 286,722 of record JAGFPH010000945.1, read on the forward strand.
ATAAATAATATTTAAATTGATAAGTACCTACATAAAGAGAAATAAAAGGGGAATATTTACTGAAAAATATTTTCACTTATCTTTAACCGTTAATTGTGTTTTCAGCCTTTCTAGCTTTTCAGGTTGCAAGCCTTTTTTCTCTAAACAATTTAGCTGAAAAACTATTGAAAAAATTTCAAGAATGTTTCACACTTTTGAAGACTAAAGTCCTTACCTTCATTTACTTTTTTCTCCAGGACCAGGAATATATTTCTGAAATGCACATCTAATCAAGTAAAAACTGTTGATTCAAAGAAAAGAAATATCTTTTCTTTTCAAACAAAAATACTTGATGGAATCAATTTATATATCGAGGAACATAACTAAAAAGTTTATAGTTTTCCATATCTCTGCCATATTAATCTAAAAATAGCCAACTTTTTTGTGGGTCATGTATTTAAATACTTGATATCAAATAAGCAGGCTCGGTTTTCCCATTAGGCCATATGGCGCAGTAGAAAGGGCGCAGTTTGGGAATCACAAAATTATTTTAATTTATTTAATAAATAAATAATGCTTCTAAGAAAGGGAAAACTTGAGATTCGATTTAAAAATAAGTTATTTTACAGTTTTCAGTTGAAAGGGGAGAGGGAGCTAAGGCCAATAGAAAATAGCAAGAGGAAAGGGCTTCCAAAAACTTTGGCATAACAAAGTGTAAATCCGGCCCTGGACACTGGACATGCATTAGTAACTTTAAATAAACTGTTTTATGCACTTTCTCTCTAGAAAATCCCTCAAATATAAATAATTTTGGCATGGCCTAGGTAAAAAATTAATAAACGATTTATATAAAAATTCAATTCTGAAAACTCCTTTCATTTTGGTAGAAATACTAAATCCTAAATAACGTTAAAATATTCAGTGAAAAAGCTAGATTTCAATCAATCATCAATAGAATAATAATTAAAGTCAGAAAAGTATGTTATATAATCTAACCATGGGATTATTCGTCCATGGCGTATGACCACGATTGATTAAGATGATATATTTTTGATGATGACAATGGAGACGAAGCCCCCTGGAAACCAACCTTATCCTATCAACCCAAAACATATTTATTCTACTTAGTTGTTGCCTAATTTAAAATACCATTTTAAACTGGGGCTTCACTTAAAAGCATGATGAGGAAATTCTAACAAAAATAATTTCAGTTTTGATATAATTATAATAATCTATATAGAAACATTTCTAACAGAAAGCGTAATAATCAAGGCTGTAGCCAGGGGGGAGGGTTAGGGGGTCAAAACCCCTCCCGAAATCCCAAAATTTAGTAGTAAAATTAATACTTAGGTTTAAAAAGTGCAAATTAAGTTATAAAATAGACAACGCAACAGAGGATCCAGCAACATATTTTACATCATTGTGCATTGCATGCATACTGATATCGTTGCTTAAGAAACAATACCGCCTAACTTACGTTTTTAGCGAAATTGAGTTATTGATACCAGCGCATTTTACCGGATCTCCCGCTTCAACTAAATGACATAGTTTGGCTGAAAAAATCAGATAGCAGCACAATCGTGCTGAAAAGAAACCGCCAATCTACACAAAGCAGAATGCTTAGAAACAAACAACACCGCCCTAACTACAGTTATTTACTAGCTAATACCGCCTATCTAAAATTCATTAAGAACCAACACCGCCTAACTACAAAATTATTTACTAGCTAATACCGCCTAACTAGGCTAACATAGTGAATTTATTAAATTAGATTTATATTTTTCAAATGCAGAAAAGTAAAAGTAATTCAAATCATCTTTTTCAAATTAAAATAGCATTATATTAAATATCCTTGAAAATAAACAGTTTTTGGTCCTTTCTGTAAAGTTGCTGAAATGTTAGGCTGTATTGTTTCTTAAGCGACGATACAGTACAGTCTCGCTAATCCGGACTTTACGGGACCGGACCCTGTCCGGATTAGACGGAAAAAGCCTAAAAAATGCATGAAATGTATACCGTTTGATTTTTTGTGAGAAAACGTAATAAAATTGGTGTTTTGGTAATACAGTATACAGTAAATATCAGCGACCACAGAATTAAATAGACTGGTCAAGTCGAACGCAAGAGTGAAGCCAGTTTTAGAGTCAAATACTCACACAATATGACGGATGCAAGTCGCGAGCCGCCGGCCGCCCGCCCGTACATGTTGCCAAATTACCTGCGAAACGAAACTCGTGTTCTAACTGTTGTATGAAAAAAACTACAATAGCTTATTTTCCAAAAAATACTTTTCAGAAAATGTAACTTTTCAGCTACATTTCTCTCGCTTGCATGACGCGCCTACCCTAAAAATACAAATATTTTTCGCAATGCAATTTTTTGATGTCACGAATTAAAAAGTATAAACAAGTTTGGACTTTATTCACTTTTTAAAGTGCCAAACCATTTTTATTTTCAAATTGTGAACACACCATTAGCATCCCACACTATTAAACTGTAAGTTTGTCAAATTTCAAAGATTTTCGAGCATTTTCAGCTATTGAAACCACAGTGTAAATGAATAGGGGTGCACTGAAAATTTCACTCCAAACGTCTAGCGAGAAAAAAAATCAAAAAGGGACTGTTGATAGTTAGACAGACAGTCTGCGGTCAGGTATAGTGCGACGAGCTGGTGAAGTGAGTACTTCCTTGAAATACTGTGGGACAAAAGATAATGGGCCGACCTGAGATATCCTCGGCTGAGATATCTCTTCACACTAAAAAAAAACCAAGGACAAATGAACACTTAACTATTTTCGCTCTCGGCAAACTTCAATGCGTGTACTGTACCCAGTAAATTACTGCAATTTCTATATATTTGTTTAAGGCCGTCCGGATTAGCCGGACTATCGGAGACCGGTTTAGCGAGACTGTACTGTATTTAGATTTGCTTGATTAGACTACAACGTACAATAAACCTGGATGCAGTATTTTACAGCCTTACTCTCTTGTGAACTTCATCTGATCTATTAAATAAGAAAACTACGAAGGTTCAACAAAAATACTTTACTCTAACAAAACACGCAATGCATTGTACATTGAAAATATTCCCAATACGAGGGTTGGCGTGCAAAGCACGCAATGCATTGTGTATTGAAAATACTCCCAATATGGGGTTGGCGTGCAATGCACTGTGTGTCGGCCGCTTGTCATAGCGTTTAGTGTCAAGCTCACATGTGCGTCCTTAGCAGCGAAAGTGTTAAAAAGGTTTAGATTCAAAACCCCAGTCCTGACCCCCCCCCCCCCCGAAAAGTATTCCTGGCTACGGCCTTGGTAGTAATGTATATGACATATTTTATGGAAGCATTTTATAAAATTAGACCTATGTAGTTAGGGTTTACCAAGGTGCAATTAGATTATATATTATATATCTTTGTTGAAAGGATTGACTATTTATTTTTTAAACGTGTGTTAAGAATTCGAGCGGTAAAACTTGTAACTGTCCCATCTAAGCCAGTGCTTCTCGTGAGATGGATTCATTAGAATAAGCTTCAAATGTAAATTGTTTCTGAAATAAATGTTCAACAGATTTGTATCAGTGATAAATAAGAACAAACTATTTCACATCCTTACACACATTGTGTAA
>JAGFPH010000945.1:305325-325946 GCA_018207615.1 Philaenus spumarius
CACATTGCATATAGTCTCGGACCATTACGTTCATCGCTTATTGACGGGTTATCACCATCTTCGACCGGTGGAGTGTAGCGAACCAAACCCGGTAGTTATTAATTTATAAACGGAACAACAAAGTCAGTTCTTATATTCGGCGGTCTCATCTTGGCGCCCAGTCCGTGGACAGACTGGTGCCGGAATAGAATCGAATCCTTTCCCGGAAGTATAATAGTTGCTGATTGTTTTAAGTGTAATTAGGCCTAATTGGTTAACGTAGGCGAGACGCGGTCAGTCTGGTAGGCAGGGCTTTTAGAAGATCATTAACTTTAAATTCGGCAATGTTTAATTCAATTTAATAAAAGTCGTGTAAATATAAAACAAATCAAACGATAAATAAATTCGTCTTTTTTATATACTACATAGTATAGGCTATACCAAATATACCCAACACACAATAGCAACTTTCAAGACGGTTGTTTACTGAAATGCAATTAGAACATTCAATAATGACTTCGTGATTAATTAATTGCTATTTAATGTAAGAGAAGAACTGAAACATATTCCCAAATCAAGGCTAAAGCTTAAGATATTCAGCGTGACCAAATTCTAAAAATTATAATACAAGTAGGCCTAATTAATTGATAAACGATTCACACATAGGTCTACAGGCTTACTAATATAGGCCTACTTGACTTACAAATACTTGGGGCTTGCAAAATGTAAATTTTTACAGGCTAGTTAAAATTAATTAAATTACAGTAGCCTGAATCACATACTTTGTGTCGTAGCTAATAATAATCGTTCGTAAATTTTATTATTATGGTGTAGGCCTAGTCATACTTGAAAGTATTAATACAACGAAACAAGTTCGCACTTCGGATATTTGAAAATCACAAAACAAAAATACACACTATATTTAAATATACAAAAGCTTAATAACGAACACCTGGCTAAACGATTGCCAGTAATAGACAAAGTATATTTGTGCAATACATACGTAACCTAACCTTGGTGAGGAAATTCCTTTTTTCAACATGTCAAGTAAACTATTGTGGACCTTGAAAGTCAGTAGGCAACCTGCCCAGTTTGCGTAGTCGAACAAATATTACGCGTTATATTCGCCTATACCTGTCTTTAGTCGGATAACAAACTGGACAGGAATAATAGACAAAGTAGTAGATTGGGGTTCATATTATTATTATATAGGGGGTTTATGTGATCCACCACCGGGACCCACTGCACCTAAACCATGAGGTCCTCTGTGCCCCATGTCCAGGCAGTAGTTCACATCAAACCCGCCCTTTTTGCGAACCGAAGAAGTCCGTGGGGGCCTTCCTCTCGTTTGGGGTTCATAACTTTTGATATCCCGTGATGAGTTACAATAGTATTTATACTAGTTATGGAATAGAATTTGGAGCATGGTTAGGGGGGAAACATGGACAGAACCTGACAAAAACATAGGCCTACCGATAAAGTCATGTTTGTGGTAGTGTAAATACCAGAACCGAAAAAAGAAATACTAAGTTAAAACGAAAATAAAATGTTTTAACAAAAAGGTACAAATTTTTCCAAAATTGGCTACGATTTTAAATTAAAGCTCAAATAATTAACCGAATTCAAATAGTAATTGAATTTATAGAAAACAAAATAGATGTGAATATTACCTAAAATAAACGGTATCAGTTAACTGACACAAACTTTCTCCCAACTTACTGTAGTCAAAATAATATTGTTTTTAATCATTTTATTTACTACTTTTTAGAACAAAACAAAAAAATAATATTCTACCTACGTCAATCGTATAAAAAAGTTATTGTCCCAGGCGGGATTCGATCGCGCGACCTTTGAATTACTGGCCGTCCTCGCTACCGTTGTGCTACCCCGTGCGGCCGTCGCCGTGGTGCTAGATTGACAACATAAACTTGTTTATTTTTAACATTTCTCCATAATTATGAAACGCCGAAGTTTTGATAAAAGCGGGTGGTGTCATTTTGTTTGGCATCTTAAGCACTATAAATACTGAAAATTTGATCAAAATCGTTAGAGCCGTTTTTGAGAAATTTGCATTTTTGTCGTTTTTTATTGGTTTTTAGGGGTAAATTACCCTTAAAAATTAAAAATTCCAAAAAATGAAAAAAACGCCTGGAGATATTAGGGTTTAGTACCTACATACCAAATTTCATGAAAATCGGACCAATAGTGTCCCCTCTGGTCGTGTATACATACTGACACACTGACAGACAGACACCACGTTAAAAACACTTTTTTGGGTTCAGGGAGCACCAAAACAAAAAATTCCACTAAAAATATTTTTGGGTTCAGGGAGCACTAACACAGATAATTGCACTAAACAATTTTTGGGGGTTCTGGGAGCACCAAAACAGATAATTCAACTGAAAATTCAAATTCGAACATTTTTACGAAAACAATACTTTCTCCATATACTACGTATAGGGTGGAGAAAGTAAAAATTGCATACCTATTCTAGATTTTTAAGGAGCTGTAAATAATATCTTTGTGGCAAAAAAGACAACGCTACAGACAGATTGAAATCAACATTATTCTTATGGGTATATAACCAGCAGGCGTAAGTACAGATAGCCTGTAAAAGCGTCTGAAACAAAAAGTCGTCGCCAACAGACGTTGATGAAGTCTGAAAGGCTGACCCATTGTAAAAGTCTTCTAGCCAAGCCCTAATTTCTTAAGGAGAAATAATGCATTAGCACTTCGACCTAAAGCCTACTATCTGTCGTTATCATGTTAAAAAACTGACCAAAAAGCAAATTCAGTTCGTTTCTGGCCCTAAATTTGTTAAAAGAGAATGATAACAAAGCGCATGTGAAATAAAGGCTGTCAATAACAAAAATGTCTACGATAGTTAAAACTTAGGAGTCTAACTCGAGCAATAATGTGTAAATGATTAGTTTATCAGGGTTGCAGTAATCCTAGTGGCATAATAATTGAAGGTCTCAATACCTAACTTAATCTTTTCAATTATAACTGCCCTGGATTTCTTTGAAGAGCGGTAAATAGATCCGAGATCGCAATAAAAATTATTTAATTCCATTAATTACAATTAACTTAAAACAGTCATCTAGCAATTTCTTATTTTATTATGGTTAATTTTTTGTTTGAAACTCCTGTATCAATAATAGAAATTAAACGTAATTAGTTGATCAGTTACTAGCAAATCATTGTTGTCGTTATTATGACTTCGGTTTGATTGGCAAATAATATTTAAGTAATTGGTAAAATTGCAAGAAAACAAAAGAGGCCATAGTAATAAAAAGATAAGGATTTCATGTATTACCGATGGTTTATTTTATAGACAAAAACAACTGTTAAAAATGTTTATTTACAGAAATATGATATTGTAATTCTGAATTAAACATATGCACTAAAATCTGTCATAAGAAAATCATTAAATAAATAGTGTATTTATGCTAAAATACAGGGTATTTTCATAATTAGTCTTAATTTACTTAAAGCACACACTTTGAAAATACCAAATGAAAGAAATCCTAAACATAACATTCAGCAATATTAAACATTCAACAGTAGGCCCTACTACGAATCCTAAATAAAAAGTGGAAAAGATAGGCATAACCTAAAATTACGCCTTATGCCTTTGGTTAGGTGCTCATATCAGAAGCATCTCTTTTCATAGGCCATGACAAAATATAAAAATACAGTACGATTTTTTTAACGGTGCCCTCGGCTCGGCTAGCGGTGAAGCGGGGAGGGATTGTAAAGGCAGTTCCACAAACTTAGAATAAACAAAAATGATTAAATAATTATTCGAAAAAAAATATTGAAATAAAAACTACTTGAATGAGTCATAGACTACTTGTCTCTTGTTCGAGTATTCGAATAATAATATTGTGGTGTGGTTTTAAAAGGTAAATGCCAGACACCAAGTAGGCCTACTTCCTCCCAGGCAGGAAGTTTTCCGCGGAATCTAACTCCAGACATCCGTACTGAGCAAACAGTAAGTCAAACGAAAAAATGTTTCAAATAAAATATTTAATTTGGACCTTTATCTAAAACTTTCTCGCGAACACTTTGTCTCTGACAACAAATACAAAACTTTCCAGCGGTGTGAAAATGTCATGTCATTATTAAAGTACATTGTTGTAATATTGATTTTTAAAATATGAAATAGGTTTGTAATTGATTTTCTTTTACATCATACGAATCGTATGGTTCTTATCTGCGTATCCGTGAAAGTTTCATAATTTTACATCGCTGCTAAGTGTATTAATGACAGTGTTATTGAAACTCGGTTTTCGCTGTATCACGCCGCTCGAGTAGACGGAGCGATTTCTAACGTTATCATTCAGGTTAGTACAATCTTGGCCGAGGGCACGGTTAAAAAAATCGTACTGTACCTAGTTATCTTTAAAAATAATTGACAAATTACAACGATGAATGGCAAGTAATAAAATAGTATTTGACGTACCTACCTAAATTCCCTGTATGAATTATTAATTAAAACTATTTAGTTCTATTTCTCATTATTTTGATATAATTAAAATGCATAGAATTTTTAAATAGGCATAATAAAGAACCAAATTTTTAACCTTAAATATGTAAAACGTTTGAACAATATAAGAAAAAACTACTACAAACTAAAATTCATAAAATTACATACTCCGTTTATAAAATAATGTCACCATATTTATGCACTAAAAGAAAGGTATTTTAATAATAATTAGGTTTAATTTACTTAAAGCCCACAACTTTGAAAATACCAAATGAAAGAAATCCTAAACATAACATTCAACAATATTAAACATTAATTTCAATAGTAGGCCTACTACGAATCCTAAATAAAAAAGTGGAAAAAGATAACCTAAAATTACGCCTTACGTTTTTGGATAGGTGTTCCTATGAGCAAGAATTCTTTTCCTGGTGTATTTCGCCTGTATATTATCCACAATAGTTATAGTTTCAGAACGTTTTCTTCTATTAATCGTATCCACTCGCGTATCGAAATCGTAACTCCGAAAATTTCCATCCAAAGTGTCGCACGCACATTTATTATTTTTTCGCAGATACATATTCCAACAGCCGAGAACACTGCTCTTCTCAAACTTTCCCGGGGACATCATCCCTGTTCAGTTGATGACACTAGACTGTTATAATATTTGCCTTTTGTCACTCAGGTATACACTTAGGGTCACTTCTCGACAGGGGTGGGGGGTTTTGACAAATGCGCTGACAAAGGTATGTCTTGTACCTGCTAATATATTATTCACTTTTTTAACTGTTCTAAAAAGTAAAACTATAATTTGTATAAGTTTATTTTAGACTAAGGAATACTAAATATACCGATAAGTTATATTATGTTGTACTAAACGATGTATTAACTCTACATTATTAAACAATGCAGCTGTTCAAAGCTAACTTGATAAGTTAGCAAGTCAAATTAATTCTGACTTTTATGATGTATACTTTAATACGAGTTGAATGGCACTGTTGTTAAAATTATAAAAAATACGTAAATATTTAGGGACTCTATAATAATTCTTGATCTAAAGTTTTTCTTAAAACATGAGGACGAAAAAGGAAGCAATTTTTCGCCGTTTGTTCAGTAAAGTTTCTTATAATAATTAAATATTATTTTTCTCATTCACTTTTGGTTTAGTTTTGTATTTTTTTGTTTATATATTTTATGAGTTTTAGGAGTAGAGGGTTTGGTTAGGACCTTCCCTAAAAATAAATAGGTTAATAATAATTTTAAAAAAACTGTTATTATTATTTTTTAAATAGAAATAATGGTTGCACACAAAAATCTAAACACCACTTTGTACAGCAGTCGAATTGTCAAAAGTAAGTTGTTTTGAAATCAGTTGTGCAGAAACAACAATGACTATGAAATTTATTCGTGACATACCAATTTAAGGTTACAAGACATTTAACAAACTTTATTTTGTCCTAATACCTAAGCTTTTAAAAACGAGTGTAGAATGTATAAACGCATTCGATACTCTTCAAATCGTCCTGAACTAAAACAATAACTTACTATGTATGAGTCTGTGTGTTAGCGAAAGAGATTACAATATTCTAAGAACCGAAATCAATTGCGTGGTTTATATTATATTCACCTCAACCTACTATCGTTAACCTGAAAACAAACATACACGCCTATAACTAATCTAAGTCTAAATCAAAGACACTCAGTCTATACACATATAATAACCAAAACTATATTCTTTTATTGTTAGAACTACTGATAACAAGACCATTTAAATCAGTTTTAAGGTTTGTTTTGTGGTTTGTCACGTGTTATCGGAGAATCCAAGGTGCGGTTAATGGATTGAATTGAATGTCACAACAAAATATAACACTATGTGGTAGATAATATTAAAGATTTCAAACCTATAATATAGGCCTATATAAAACAGCCTCGTTCAATCTCATTGCTCGTCTTCAGGATGTAGTAACTTTAAAATAAAAACAATAGTATAACTATACAATCAAAACATTGTGCTACTTGTGTGAGTCATAGCATTGTATTTGGATAACCTAATAGAACTCCGATCCAATGCAATATTTTGTTCCACTGGAAATTCGACGATAGCGGCGTTATCTATTGGGGAAACGATGGAAGCTGTGTGAAACACCAATGCTACCAATGATTTCTCCCTAGCGCTACCTCGCGACGCGATCATGCACTATTTTCGCGACAACCTCTTTCTCGGCACACAGCCCCCGTATGCATGCATGATCTACTTTATTATTCATGATCTATGGTCATAGACAATCTGTTGACGTAAAAAGCGGAACGTGAAGGTGAATTTGAGAACCAAGTACTAAAACTATGAAAGATAACAGTATGCACTTTAAAAGCATTTTTAACAATTCCAAAAATTTAAAATAATATATATTGTACCCAATACGAGTAGCCCTAACAAGCGGCTATCGTGATATGACACTTGAGCCTTGAGTATGAAGCAACTTTACTCGTCTCTACAGCAGTAACAGCGAATCTTCGCTTTGGGCGAGAAGTCTCAGCTACATACCGGAATTAAACAAACATATTCGACTCTTCTTATCGTAATAGGATCATTACATAGTTGCCGACTGCGGACAAATGTTGCAGATTGAATTGAGGTTATGTGCCTATTAATTCTGTTAACATGATTATTTTTTCTTGTCTTGTTAAAAAGAAATAAGAAATTGAAGTCGAGATAATCTCTCTAGTAAAGGTGCATCAGAAATATTGGTTATGCGCAACAAGGTGGTCGCAGTAACTCGATGTCGTCATTTAATCATATTGTTTCCTTAATAGGGGTGATAAAGTCGCCTCGTGTGACAGAGCACGTTTCAACAGTTCGTTGTATCGATCTATAGCAGTGGTGTCATCGCAAATTTTAGACGACAGAATTTTTACCGAAAAGAACATTACTACTGTACAGTTAAAAATCATCCACATTCACCCGATTCAACACCTTGTGACTTTTATCTTTCCCCGAAAGTGAAAACAGTGCCTAAGGCTCTGCTCCAGCAAAAGAGAATGCAAACAGCGACTCCAGCGCTTCATCCAAACAGTGGAGTTTCTTGAAACTGAGCGCTTTTACATTGCGTGGTGAAAAAAAAACCGAACGTTCATTATCACATTACGGACCCTCCTTGCGATTTACTTTTAAATATTCATTTTTTATTGTGCAAGGAAAAAAATTCAAACTTGGTATAAACGGGATTTTTTTAAATGTAGGACGTGCTTGTATTTATTCAATATTCAACTTGCAAAACTAATAAATATCTTGGCCTTCAAACTGCTCCTGCGACAGTCGTAGAAATAGGCTTAAGTGGTTTTTGAAAACCTTGAACTATTTATTCTGTTTGAGGGCAGTTTTTAACATTTTAAAATATAAAACCATTCGCGACTATACATTATTAAGCACCATGTCGGCCTCTCATTCTTTTAAAATTCAAATATTCAGTTTTTAATTGATAATTTTTGTTGAAGTGTCTGTAATGTACACATTTCGTTTAAAAAAAATGTTAGTCTCCTATATCTAATGATAGGAAGAATCATTTCTAATAACTGTTAGATATGTAACCTATTATTTAAGTAATAAGTCTAATAGTTGTTTTTTAAATTTTAAATAGATTAAATATATATTTAAGTTAAAATAGTTTCCAGAACTACAGTTTCGGTTTAACGGCCTTGAAACCAGCCTATTTTTACCGTTAATTGTAGGCCAAGTACTCAGGGGTAAACATCTTTGTAGAAACGTCAATCAAATCGGTCGTCGACCAATTTCCAAAATTCCCACGAAAATAGAAATCCCAACCTGTTTTGACATATTGTTTCTTATACAAATCAAGTGTTTTGTGTTTCAATGGGACAATAGACACGGGTACCGGTGCGGCTTACCTGAGATGAGGTCAACATATTGCTCTGGTGGCAATATATTATTTCCCTGGGAATACTGACGATAGCTTCAAAATTTGTTTACAAAGCACGAAAAAACTTACCGGGCGAGTTAGGTACGATATTTTTCATTATATAGGCCTATAATACTCCGAAAAAGTAACATATTTTTTATCAAAACTTCTTTTTATAAAAAAAACTTTTTTGATTTTCTAAACTATCTATACTAATATTATAAAGAGGTAAAATTTGTTTGTGTGTAGGGGGTAATCTTTGGAACTACTGACCCGATTGAAAAACTAGTTTAACTAATAAAAAGCTACTCTATCCCTGAGTAACATAGGCTATAATTAATTTTGATAAAAACATTTTTATTTCAATATTTGTAAATTTAGTAGGAAAAAATCTTAGGTTAGGCCTAGACTGATGAACCAACACATGTATTTACATTTATTACTGTAGCAACCTATTGAATAAAAGAGATAAATCAGCTGTTTGCTCCAATATTTCTTTTAACAGCTGATTTCAAACTTTGAAGCAATTATTTGTATTTCTAACTTTTAGGTTAGGTTTTTATAAAAGTGTAGACCTGAGCCTTGCTGATTCTTTACACCTTTATTATAACTGCTGTTATAAAATATATAAAATAATTTGATTTGAACATTAACATTTAATAAAAATGTTTTTAACAATAAAATTTTTTTAACAATAACATTTAACATTATTTACAATCTTAGCTTTGGGGTCATTATTAATCCTACACCTTTATTAAAAAGAAAACATAACATTAAGATGTGTATAGAAGGTTCCAGCAGGGTTGGCGTGCGGAGCACGCAGTGGTTTCCCCAAGTAATAAAGTAGGATAATGTAAAGTTGGTTCATCGTAATTTTGAACGTTTCACTACTGTATCGTCAGAGAACGAGTTGTGAACATCAAAATGGATCCAGTCCGACCGCAAAATACGGTTTTACTTCAAAACTTTCCCTTAGTTGTACATCACAAGAGTTATGTGTGAAAAATAATCTGCATGTATAGTTTCTGGTGAAAGTAATGGTAATACATTACTTTGGATCTTCATCGACTAACCAACGCAGATAGAAAACAAAGGTAAATTCAGTTAGTGTATACTTTGTTGAATGATGATTAGCGAAAGTTTTACCAAACTTGGAATGTGTAATCAAATATTTCACACAAAAAGGAACATCAATTCCTTGAATAAACATTCTTATCTCATTAAACGTTATTTACTGTTATTTTAAAATTTCCTTCATTATTTTTCGTGTAGGAGTGTTTTGTAAGCAGCTCAACGTATTTTTCTGAAATTCGTTTTATTTCGAATCCAAGACGCGTGCACAGATGCGTTGGGAGGATTTAAGGGAGGATTTTTCCTGAAGCCTGGGGATTCCCAGTTAAGTTCAATAGACCCTCGGCAACTAGTTTAACCCATCTGGACACTTAAACGCATCTAATTTCATGCACAAAGTGAGTAAAACATTGCGCGCATGCGTGAACCCAGAGGAAGTTGCAATGGATGTGTGAACAATCCCACAATTGTTTCACGTTCTCAGACTCGTTTATTCCCAACATTCTCAGCAAATAGAACAGAATAGGCCTGCACTATAATTTTTATAACACTTTCCATTGCGACTTCCATGTTTTTATTCTTTGTTCTTGTACAAGTAGTTTTATAAATAAATATTAGAACAGTACGTAATAACTTAATTTTACTAAATATGTGACCTGTTAATAGATTGTTAGGAAGGAAGTTCCATAGTCCGAATCCGAATACTGACTTTGGCCTTTTTGAGTCTGTCAATACGTTCCCAGTGTTTAACGAATTTCCTTAGGAAAGATAAGTTATGCAGTGATTCTTTTGGTGAGACCTAAGGTCGGGAGTGGTCAGTGGGCACCGATCATGGTCCCCAGAACACGTTTTGGGATGACATTAAAAATATATTATTTACACTCTAACGGACGCATTGTACGTCCGATTTGGTCCAAAATCGGTATACATGATGGTTTTCCAAATCGCTCTAAGGGCTAAATATCCGACAAATACAACAATCGGAAGCATGTTTTTGAAAGAAAATAAAACGTTTGTGAGATTTTTCGCATACAATGAAATTTTTATGGGGTTTTACCTAAAAAATAAATATAGGAGATTATTCCGCACAATATTTTTACACGACCTTGTACAAATAGATAAATATGACAAAAAATTCTTGGGAGTGAATTTTTTCTAAATCATAATTAATGTAGATTAAGAAATTGTACAATGTTTCTGTATCTTAAAATGAATACACATCTAATTGTATGGAGAATGCAATACGTAAAAAAATGAAAAAATCTGAACTTCTTAGCTCCGCCATTTTGGATTGGCGTTTGCTTTACACCAATTGTCTCGTCTCGACAGGGGCTTTAAAACGAGGTATCACACAATAAGGGTTACTATTACAATTTTTTTGACTTGCAACCTCCTCCATTCCTTAACAGAATAAGGGTAAAACCCTGTAGGCCTATACTTATTTTGATTATAACAGAATGTCATCTTCTACTAAATTACATAATTCTTCATTTTAAAGTAGGTTCTTAAGTTTCATCTAAGTTTCAATTAATCTATATATAAAAGCCAAATCCACTGATCACTGATCACGATTTCTCAAAAACTACTTAACGGATTGGAACGAAATTTGGTATGTAGCTTCCTCTAGAGCCATAGGTGCTCACTAAGAAAGGTTTAAAAAAAAAATCGAAATTTTAGGGGGTGTTTTGGGTGTCAAAGTTACTAAAAATGCCCATAAGAAATACATAGTGTAATATATTTATTAATATATTTTTTTTTTGTTAATAACATTTTTGTCTACCCGTGCAAAGCCGGATCAGGCAGCTAGTAAATTATAAAGCATTAACAATTATTTTACGTCACTAATGATGTTTTGTTTTATTCCAACGGTTTTTTATAATTCCTGGACATTATAGTAGTGCGGAAAAGCAGTGTCGTTTATTAGTTCCATTTTCCCGCACGGTCAGTAGTAAGGTACAATTAATTGTAAATTTAATTAATTACATGTATTTATAATATAATAATATATAATATAATATAATATAATAATTGTCAGGACAGTATTTACAAATACTTACGTGAACGTAGCAACGACGTTCGTAGTCGGCCAACCCAGGACGAAGGACGTGTCCGAGGACTTGTTTAATTCCGTGACTTCATCCAACATAGTCCGCGATAACCAGAGCTCCGACACTCTAACTTTGTCTTTCAGCTTGAAGTTTCCTCCGGAACGGGCTTTCGCGATCAAGAGCAGATCGTTGAACAGAAACAGGTGTCTCTCCTGACTCTGCACTCCCTGTGGGTAAAGGACAAGCACATGAACTCACAATACTTGGTGAAGCAGTACTACAACGTAAGGCTGTTTAATGTATGTAAATGGTAAATGAGGAGCGCGACTTACCGTCGTAAACTGGACGGGAGCCTCCATGATAAAGATTCTCTTATCGGCCACATTGTTCGCCCTTTGGGGAGGAGGAGACTCGGGCCTTAGAGATTTAGCCGATAGCGCTCTCTGGAGTCGAGCAGCGGTACTCGACCGCTTTCTCATCAATCCTTTCATCTTCTGTAAACAGATAAGCAACGCTTTATATTTTATGTGACATTATAATATTGTACTAAAATGGACTCTTCGTTAAGGTCCAGTGGCAGTAAAGGCCCATCAGAGTAGCGTCACTAGCCTCTGCTTATGTTAATCTTAATAAATGCTTAAACGGGCGTGTTTGTAAGTATATTTAGGCGACCGGTGATATTGTTTCGCGGGTGATGTTTTGTTTCTATTGTCGAGGCCCACGTCAACATGCATGGCGGAACCCTCAACAATGGCAGGAAGTGGCTGCCTACTCTCCTCTCGACCTACACTGAATATTTATACAAATATTAAACGTATTACTCCCCCTACTAGTCAATCTATTTAGTAATTTAATTTGGCAAGTGGATTGACAATCAGTTAGTTGTCGAAGCATTTGTTCACTGTACATGAATAATTTTGGAAATTTAATGTGGAAACTGTAGCATATTTGTTTAGAGAAATAATATTTTTAAACGATTTTTAAAATTAGATTTTAATACTTTTTATGTACAAAATTACTTACAACGCTACAGGGTTTAAAAATATTACAACTAAGAACAAATTCAACGAGGTGGACGTTGAACACCTAATATTTAAGAAAGTAGCTTTGCAACAACTAGTTCCAACTGTGGAAGGCGGTATAGAATCCTAATTAAGGGTCTGCTGTAGTGGCGGCCATCTTGGATTGTTATCCCATAAGAGCAATGTTAAATTTCAAACCATTTATTTCGTTTACTTTTTATCATAAAATTGTTTGCAAGGTCTCATTTTAAGCACAGTCACAATACGCATCCATCTTGCAATTTACATTTTTTAAATGCTTTTGATTTGTTATGTAATTGACATTTTGTAAGTACAAAGTTTGAATTTTTTTTCCCAACAAAATAAAAAATTAATAATGAAAAATAATTTGCAAGCCGGATCCGAAATTTTATAAAGAATAATCAGTTTTTTTTCAACACTCAATTACAAAAGATAGACTTATAAAATGGTTTGAAATGAGGCAATGTAAAAGCGTTCAGCTGCAAGAAATTGCACTGTTTAGATAGGGATACAGTGAGAAGCGGTTGCGTTTTCGGTTGCTTTCTCGTTTACTGGAGCAGACCCTTAAGTTTAAAGAAAATCACACGAATCGAATTACGAGATTTAGGAGTTATTTATAAGTTAAATTAACAACGCCGGTTATCAGTAAATGAGGAAAAATAAAACCGACAAGGTCGTCTTCGAGCTGTGATAGAACAGGGGGATGGACAAGACAGTTAAACGGGGTGCAATGGGGCCTCCCAGTAAAAGAGAAAGCAACCGGAGTCTTCAGTGCTTCGCCCTATAGCGGTATCCTTATAGTGGAGTTCTTACAGTTGAGCGCTTTGACATTTTCTCATTTAAAATCATTTTATAAATCTATCTTTTGTAATTGCGTTGTGAGAAAAAAACTAAACATTCTTTATAAATTTGCGCATCCGGCTTTCGATTTACATTTATTAGTTATTAATTTTTACTGTGTAAGACAAAAAGTTCAAAATTGGCACATATCAAACTACATAACAAATGAACGGGATTAAAAAAATGTAAAACGGATGCGTATTGTGACTATAGTTAAAATGATTCCTTGAAAAACAATTTTATGATAAAAAAATAATCAAATAAATGGTTTTAAATTCAACCCGTTATCGGTCAACGTCCGATACATCGGACGTCGGTGGTTCAGACGAAAGTGCCCGCGTCCGATTGATCAGACGTCTCCGGAAAGTGTGCTCAATGTGATACCTAACATGTAATAATTCTAGTTTAAGTGTAACAACAATAGTGAACCAAACCAGTTAGTTATGGTGACATTTATCGATTCATCGCAATATTTTATTTGACAGTTTACCGAAAAATATTAATTGTAAATGTATTTTGTGCACAATAGGCGTATTACTATGTTTTAGAAAATTCAATAGAAAAAATATTTTTTTAAATAGAATGGTATAATTCCTTGTACGTGTATATTATGACTGTGTCTGTTTAACAAATTAAAAATATTTCCCATGTGTGTAATATGTTTTTTCATCCCACTTCTAGAGTTTTCTAGTTTTTCCAGATTTTACATGATTAAAAATATAAGAAAGGCCAAATATTCAATATTTTCCAAATAATTATAGAGTAGATTTAATTGGCTAAAAAACAAAAGAAAAACCATTAAGATAGATTGATAAATACAAATTTTACGATGTATAATATAATCTAAGAACATGCGAATTCACTGATTTAAGCCTTGGTTTTTTTCGGGTAGTGCCGCTGCGCCAGGCGCTGGCCGGGAAAGGATTAAGATTGGGATACAAATCCAAGATGGCGGTCATTACAGGAGACCCTTATACAGTAATGAATCGTCGCCACCAGCGTATTGACATATACATATGTATACAATTACCATCAATCTTTCCATTCAAGAAATACTCTGTAAGGTAAGCGGAATACCTATTACGAACCACTACGAGAATTAACCAATAATTCAAAATATTAAAATAAAATAATCCGAAGTAACTAAAAGGATACCTAAACACACGCAGTCGTCATTTAAATGTATAAATGTACTTACATATAATATACAAATTAAAATTTCTCCATATTATGACGTTCATAAAAATCATGACTGTGACTGCAGCTTCAATCCTTCTGAATACACCTTAATTAATACTTCAGCCGATCCTGCACAAACGAATCTCTCATCTACGGAC
The DNA here is from genome assembly GCA_018207615.1 of Philaenus spumarius. Taxonomy (NCBI): domain Eukaryota; kingdom Metazoa; phylum Arthropoda; class Insecta; order Hemiptera; family Aphrophoridae; genus Philaenus; species Philaenus spumarius. The sequence goes on from JAGFPH010000945.1 coordinate 320,047, forward strand.
GGAGATATGTCAAAGCAGAATCGCTAACTCATCAATATGCGGTGGAAGATTGACAAATCGTACTCAACTTGTGTGGAAGATAACATCTGATAGCTTCGCCTTGAGAATCCCAGCAATGCGTCCTGGTGCGATCAACATTTCCTGGTAGCTTTTGTGATTTGTCTTTTGTCATTGTCAGTGTAATGAAGTTACAAATAGAAACATCTTAATCACTTGAGAGAAACATGTGCACAGACATTTAATGGAAAATTATAAATTTAGTTGATGGTATCAACATTGAACTCCACAAGAATTTTCCTCTGTACATTGTACACAATACAAACAATAATCTTCAATGAATTGATCATTACATCATTACTCATTTAGCAATGAAATGAATCCAAAAACTGGGCCCAAAAGATTACTTGAACTTGATAACAAAGCAGGTCCGAACATGAACATCAAGAAGAAGTGAAAAGGACCAATGATCAGAAACAATCTAGTACTGCACATCAATCAGTCCGATATGTAAAGAAAGAAGAAACGAACAAATATCGGTTATCTGTCATACTTGTCAACTGAATTTCTTTCGTAAAAAATAATGAAAAGTTAATATGTACATGAATCGAGCTACCAAAAAATCGCATAATTTCATCGAAAAAAATGATGGTATACTAAAAATTTTAAAACACAAAATTGGTTCGGAGTTTTATGTCATTGAAACTGAAAATCAAAAAATGAAATAAAAATATTTTTTTTCATACAAAAAATTCGCTGAATTACAAATAAACAAATTTACATAAAAAGAGGGGGTTTTATCTTAGAAAAATTATGCTATGTAAATAAAGTTAGTAAAAAAATGTCTGAAGGTCAAATACTGCAAGTAATAATTTAAAATGTAGGAATATTTAAAAATGTATAACAAAATCAATGTTGTTAATTTGAAAAAAACAGTAATGAATGGGGACTGCGATGTAAATAACTTATTAATATTCTATATTACAGCAACTGCATTATACGTTTATCATTATATAGACTAGTAATGGTCGGTTTCTCATAAAATAAACTGTATAAAGTTATGTAGTGCATAATGGGCTGGTTATAAAAAAAGTAAAATATTATTTTACGAAAGAAGCTTACCATAGTGAGGACATCTTTGTCATACAGTCTGAGACAATCGTTAGGGAAGAGGTCCTGTATTCTTTCAAGGTCACTTTCCTCCTGGCCTCGTTTCACAGCCTAAAAACAAGAAGTGTCAATTTGGTTACATCAGTTAAAAAAAAAAATAAATAAATACAAACTATACAAGTACTGGTAACAAAATATACACAGACCTTTTAATAAAAAAGAGATTACGATTATGATAATAACGACGCCGGAGTGAAGACAAACAATGATTGAATAAGCAAAGTCACTCGTTGACCTATGCAATTTTAGATGTATATATTTTATGTACTACACAATTAATGTTTTACTTTAAAATCGTCTGCTGTCCGTTACTAACTCAGACCTTCCCTTTGCGGATACATGCTCGACTGAATTTCCAGCAACATAATAAATAACGAAATTGTAATTTAATTTTCTGATATTGACTTGATTTGTGAAAGATAATTTACAAAAATAACGTTCACTTTTAGTTATAACCGAATTTTCATAGGAAAGATGAGCTATTGCAGTGACTCTTACTATGAGACCTAAAGTCAATGAGCACCGATCATGGTCCCCAGAACACGTTTTTGGGCATCATTGAAAATAATATACAGTATATATATTTATGTGTTCGCAAACTAACGGCCGCATTTTAGTCCGATTAGGTACACACGATGCTGTTAATGGCGCACGGACGAGTTCGTCAGCCAAACATTCTAACAACTGGAAGCACGTTTTTTGACCGAAATTAACCACTTTAGAGATTGTTCGTACTAGGACGAAAGTTGTTTGGGGCTATATCTGAAAACATTAATATAGGATATTATTCTGGACATTTTGATGTTTTACACCACCGCTCGCTCGGTTCCCCCAAAATCGATATAAGGTGCAAACAAATTCGACTATAAATGCTTAAACGTTTTACGTATTACGTTTGGGGTAACGAGCTCCAAAATTTACTAGTCTCTAATTAACTTTATAACTAATAAACGGTACCAGGAACTGGCACATACTTTCTCACAAACATATTTAAATTATTAAACAGATTCACTGCGACTTGTAGGGTGGGGTAGGAGAGGTGATTTTTTATTAAAGTAGGAGATTAACTTATAAATATTATAATTATCATGTAGAGAGAAAACTATTTGTTCGATTTCGAACAAATTTTCACCAAACACGTCAATTAGGCTTATATAGATGAACGAAAATAGGGTTTGAAATTTTTTAAAAGCAACCCCTTTATGGCCAAAAAAACCCCCAAAAATCAGTTATTATTATTATTAGCTAAACGAGAATTTTTAGAAAGATGCGGTTTTTTTGCATATGGTAGGGTACATTAAAGGCTACAAATAAGCCAAATTTGATCAAAATCGTTAGAGCCGTTTTTTTATAAAAAAATAGTAATTGATTTTTTGGGGATTTTTTGCCAAAAAGGGGGTTGTTTTTCATAAATTTTCAAAACCGTTTTTCGTGCATCTATACAGGCCTACTTGACATGTCTGGTGCAAATTTGTTTGAAATCGATCGAATAGTTTTCGCTCTAGCTTTGTATACATACAGACATACATACAGACAGACATACAGACAGATATTTTGTAAAAACCACTTTTTTGGACTCAGGGGGTCCCAAAACGGATATTTCCACAAAAATCTCAACATCGATTTTTTTGCGATCACTATACTTTCTCTATACTATAGTATAGTGAGAAAGTAAAAATGAAACTTTATTATGTATCATTTTTAATTACGGTAAAAGTACTAATGTATAATCCAGACAATATACATGGACATGTTGAAGTTATAACGAACCAACTTGGTTTTTCTTTTAAGATCAAATAATTTTTTGTAATTTAATTTTTTGTTGATAGTTTTAGTTGACGGTAAATCAAATGTTTAGTTGATAGGTACGTTTTTTCATCTAGTGTTGTATATATATGTTTGGAATCGTTTTTATGTTCTTTCATTATTTGACGACCCACACGATAGGTTTTAAAATGTTTTAAGGATCGATTAGGTGCAGCAACCTCCGCTATTTTTAATTTTACACAAACGACATTGTACCACCAAAGGTATACAATCATAGCCCAAGCTACAATTTGCTGCAACATATACTCGTATCAGTCATCCAGGCCGACCGAGATTAACCCCTTGTCCGTGTCTACGACTGCTTTCATCAAGACTTGTCGCCGCTGGCAAAGAGAAGTTCTCCGACTATTGAAAAGTGTACACCGTCCATCACTCCAAAGTACTGTAAAGTAACATGATTTAGAGGGGCAAATCATGCAAATACTATTTAGATTAGTTTCTCGTTAAAAAGTTATTCAGTTTAATATAGGGCTTACCACGTGATTGCGTAGATTTACAGGCTGTTGTGTTTTTAATAGATTGCAGTATTATGCTGTGTTAATGGAGCAACTATTACGTCGCAGGTTCGATTAGCAGTTTTAGAATTCGTACTTGAGATCAGCGATTGAGTTGTAGATTGTATACAATCAAGTAATAATTCGATTCTTGCAATTAATTACATCACGAATGGAGTACATTAAATTTAATATTTTTTTAGAATGAAGTGCATAAATTATATATTGATATTAATATTATAAAAAGGTAAAATTTGTTTGTTTGTATGTCGGGGTAATCTCTAAAACTACTGAACCGATTGAAAAAGTAGTTTTATAATAAAAATCTACACTATCCCTGAGTAACATAGGCTATAATTCATTTTAACAAAAACATTTTTTATTTCAATATATGTAAATTTAGTCGGAAAAATTCTTAGGTTAGGCCTAGACTGATGAACCAACACATGTAATTACGTGTATTACCATAGCAACCAACTGATTAAAATAACAGATAAAACAGCTGTGTGCTCTAATATTTACAATAAACGCTCATTTCAAATTTTGAAGCAATTATTTGTATTTCTAATTTTTAGGTTAGGTTTTTACTAAAGTGTAGACCTAAGCCTTGCTGGTTCTTTTAACGTTTATTATAACTGCTATTATAAAATATACGAAATAATTTGATTTGAACATTCAACATTATTTACCAACTTAGCTTTGGGGTTATTATTAATGCTGCACATTTATTATAAATAAACATAACATAATTATGTGTATAGAAGATTCCAACGGGTTTGGCGTGCGGAACACGCAGGGGTTTCCCCTTGTGTTATATATAAGTGTAGAGGTAAGACGCGGCGATGATACAATTAGAAGCAAAGAATATTTTCAATGTTTTGTAGCTTCAGTTTTTATTAATTCATACCATAAATGTACAGTATAAAATATGAGCTGGTTGTTAAAAGTTCTAGAACTTATAAATATGTGAAAAACTTGCAGTTTAAATCAAGTTTGTCAAAAGCAACAGGTTACGACGACCTTCTGCGAGAGAAAGTGGTTATCCAAGACTACAACTAGCTGCTAGAAAAGTAAGAAGCGATTGCAACGTGTTGTGACCCAAGATTTACTGATCAAACTAAAAGCATGTAGTCATTGCTAAAAGTCAACTGACCCGTCGTAATTAATGTATGGTTAACCATATTTTAATGTCCCTTTAAATGTCAGAAGAAGAGCATTCCACATATATTCCAAGATATATTACAAATTATTAAAACCCCCGAACGGCTCAACAGATGTTCTTGAATCATAGCTAAGAGCACTCGCGATGAAGCCACCTTTAAAAAAACTAAATCAAAATCGGTTCATCCGTTTGGAAGCTCACAGACAGATACACGGACACACGTTAAACTTATAACACCCCTCTTTTTGCGTCTGGTTAGTAAAATAAAGCATTAAAGTCAGGCAGTAAAGCAAAATATTATGGTTTTAGCTTTTCATCTATACTAATATTATAAAGAGGTAAAGTTTGTTTGTTTGTATGTAGGGGGTTAATCACTGGCACTACTGAACCGATTGAAAAAATAGTTTTACTAATAAAAAGCTACACTATCTCTGAGTAACATTCATTTCGATAAAAACCATTTTTTATTTCAATATTTGTAAATTTAGTCGGAAACAATTCTTAGGTTAGGCCTAGAATGATAAACTAACACATGTATTTACATTTATTACCATGGCAACCAATTGAATAAAATAACAATATAGCCGTTTGCTCCAATATTTCCATTAACAGCTGATTTAAAAATTTGAATTATTTTTGTATTTCTAACTTTTAGGTTAGGGTTTTAAAGTGTACTCCTGAGCCTTGCTGGTTCTTTTAACCATTATTATAACTGCTGTTATAAAATATAAGAAATAATTTGATTTGAACATTTAACATTATAACCATCTTAGTTTTGAGGTTATTATTAATCCTACACCTTTATTATGAATAAAACATAAATTTGTGTTTTTAGAAGGTTCCATTGGGGGTTCACGTGCGGAGCACGCAGTTGTCTCCCCTAGTTTGAAATATTTTTTTAGCATAACCAATTAAAATAGGAATTGATTAAATGTTGCTATTTCAATAAACATTTCAGAACAAATTGAATGTAAAACGAAATCAAATTTAGATTAAACCATATTTCATTTGAGGGAAATGTTTGTACTCAATTTTTATTTCCACAACACGTTTATGTAACTTGGAGCGCGACAAAGCTCATGATCAAGGAATCGACGTTACCTGAACACAAATCAACGTTTTACACACGAAAGAATAATACTTGTAAAGGAAGTACCGTATTGTGACGTATAAACACATCGAAAACAACAATAAATAATACATAAAATCGTGCGATAAAATATTTAAGCACGAGAGTGCGCGCGAGAGAG
>JAGFPH010000945.1:330946-349543 GCA_018207615.1 Philaenus spumarius
CGGCGCGGAATCGATTTAAGGTAGCAAAACAGCTGACTCTGCCTGGTTTGTTAAAAAAAATAATGTATTTGACAGTGATTTATTATTGTCTGTAAATATTACGTAATGTAAACATTATCATTGATATTGTTTTTTCATAATAAATACCGTAAATGTTCTCTATTGTGTTTTGTTTCCTTTTTTCTCCTAAAAACGGCATTTTTTCGAGAAAAATCCAATTATCCGGATCGGGTCCGGTCCCAGTTAATCCGGATAATTGGAGTTATACTGTATTAAGTTTCTAGACATTTCTCTATTAGGGACACAAAAATAAATGGTATAAAAGAAATAAATGTTATTAGTTTGTTTACCAAATGTAAAATCATATAATTTAAACTTCACCACTAACTTTCTGTTCTGTGTGTAGGCCTACACATTATTTCAGTTCCTCTAAAACATCACAGTAAACAATGGCTTAATTTTGTAACCATTTTGATCAAGTTTTATTCCTTTGGACACAATGTTTTATAAAAAATATTGCACTTGTTAAAAACGAAGCTAAAATAGATTTCCCCTTTTCATTTTTAATTCGTACATCTATACTAATATTATAAAAGGTAAAATTTGTTTGTTTGAATATAGGGGTAATCTCTGGAACTACTGAACCGATTGAAAAAGTAGTTTTACTATAATAAAAAGCTACGCTATCCCTGAGTAACATGGGCTATAATTCGTTTTTATAAAAACATTTTTATTTCAATATTTGTAAATTTAGTCGGAACAAAATCTTAGGTTAGGCCTAGACTGATGAACCAACACATGTATTTACAACTATTACCATAGCAACCAATTGAATAAAATATCAGATAAAACAGCTGTTTGCTCTAATATTTCCATTAACTGATTTCAAACTTTAAAGCAATTATTTGTGTTTCTAACTTTTAGGTTAGGTTTTTATTAAAGTGTAGACTTGAGCTTTCCTGGTTCTTTTAACCTTTATTATAACTACTGTTATAAAATATACGAAATAATTTGATATGAACATTTAACATTATTTACCACCTTAGCTTTTCGGTTATTATTAATCCTACACCTTTACTATAAAGAAAACATAATATGATTATGTGTATAGAAGGTACCAACGGGATTATCGTGCGGAGCACGAAGGGGTTTACCCTAGATTTGAAATATAGGCTTTTATTAGTTATTTTCTTAATATTGTTTGTGAGTCAGTAGGTCTTTGTTAAAACACGGGTATTTTCTTTGGGAATTTTGAAATTACTTTCTTTTCAAACATTGTCGGACCAATTTTCACACAATGACTCGGAACGATTTTTCAATTGAACTTTAGCAAAAGTATTTACACAGCAAGGCAACGTATTACCAACAAGCGTAGCCTGAATTATTAACTTAACAGGTTTATGGAGTAGAAACCCGTTCAAAAATGTAGCACAGGAACATTAAACCCCCTAGAATCAGTCTTAATACTAGAGTAATTTGCAGATGGAATTACTACTATTTTATCAGGACATCTTGTCCTTAATTGCTTTTATCAACGGGCATCATGAGTCTCTTGGCTGACGGTTACACCCATTCATTTTTAGCTTCCATGGCTTCTTCGCGTTTGTGGGTCAGGTTTTCAAAATGTAGACGAAATGTGTGCTTTTGGATTTCGCACTAAATCGTACTATATTAATGTATATACTGTTGAACCGGCGATAACAATTAGTTTTGCAACGGTTTTTTTGTAATTTGTGAAAAACAGTTTTGACATATACAGGACGTCCCGTAAGTAGGCAGCCAAACTTCAGGAGGTTATTCCAAAAGTCAAAACAAACAAAAAATGTTATATAAACATATGGTCTATCTCGCTCCGTTTTCCGTTAAACTGTCTGTATTTGATTTCGACAAAAAGCTTAATATCTCAGAAGGTACCTACTTAAGATAAAATCAGGAAACTTGGTGTGAATAGTGGTCTTGATAGTTTACATATTCGATAAAAATTTCATTTTTGTACAACATTCCTTTTTAAAATGGCGGCTATTTAAAGTTTTTAAAGCTAAATATCTCAAAAACCTTAAATTAAAAAAATAAACATAGGTCCGGAAATGCTTAGTTTTCCAACTATCCGCCATTTTTTTTTTACTAAACACTTGATATATTTGGAAATATAAAAGATATTGACCTCAAATTTTGTGTAACTATTTATTACGTAACCTTTTACATTTGTACAAAAACCAGAACTTTCTTTTGTATACTTTGAAAATGGCAGCCATTTAAAGGGGCACTCCACCTTTAAAAAAAATTTATTTATTTTTAAAGCAAACCTAATTATTTTATGTTGTATAATATGAGTATTGGTTATAGTGACTTCTCCATAAGTTTTGGCCCCCCTCCCCTCCGGGTGGGGGGTTAATTTTTACGGATTTAACTAGGCTTCACTATGGCAGACATAACTCAAGTTGTATTTGAGATAGCCTCATTTTTAATTTGAAACGGGCATTCCATTCTACAACCTGTAGTATGGTTATTAAATTATATAAAACATTTCTGTAAAAAATATGTTACTTAATTTTTTTATAAAAAATGTTAGTAAAATCTTTTTTTAATCATTTCTTAAAATCTTTACTATAAGAACTAATGTATATCCATACTACAGGTTGTACAATGAAATATCCTCTTCGAAATAAAACAAATTATGAGGCTATCTCAAATACAACTTGAGTTATGTCTGCCACAGTAAATGAAAACGTGAGAAACAAAACTTTTGGAAAACGGCCTAGAAAAAGACTCAGTTATTTTTGGAGAATATACATGTACGCGTTTCGTTTTTAGATAAAATAAACTAATTATAAGCATGTTATCTATACTTATTATATATCAAATTGTTCAGGAAATCACAGGGAACAAAACTAGGTGAAAAAAATTGTAATTTTTTGTCATTTTTATCAATATTAAGGTGGAGTGCCCCCTTAAAATTTTTAAATATCTTTAAAACCGCTAAGTTACAAAAAAATGTAGGAAACAAAAAAAGTTATTTTTTAATAACAAACAAAACGGATTTTATTTTTCAAGTTGCTCAAAAGATAACCGAGTTATCAGCTAAAAACACTAAACATAATTTCTTGGTATTGTCTAAACAATACAAAAAAACAACAAAAATAGTAAAGAAAGAAATTATTTTTGAGTTTTTACCCATTAACTCGGTTATCTTTTGAACAATGGGACAGATAAAAAACATTTGCTTGTTATTAAAAATATAAACTTTTTTGGCGGTTTTAGAAACATTTTACATACAATATTTTATCTTTTATATTTTCCAAAAGATATCGTGTTTAGTAAAAAAAAAGGTAAATAGTAAAAAAAAAACACAGCATTTCCGAACCTATGTTTTTTTAACTTTTTTTCTTATTTTCACCTATAGGTAAAATTTGGGACAGTAATTTCTAGCTACCATGTGTAAGTATGTTTGGCTCGTGCGGGGCAATTCTGTTTCGTGAAGCGAGCCTATTTTGATTGTAGAAATTATAAAACTAAAAAATGCTTTGCAAAAGTAAGCATTGCCATAAGTTATGCAATTTAAATTGTGGATAAATGAAGAAAAGCAATGACAAATATAATTATAATGATAACAATTAATAATAATAAATATGAACATTTTCGTGTAACTTTTCTAATGTTTAAGGTTGAAACCCTTACCTGTTTGGCTTTGGCCTTGGCTCTGCTAAGGTCCTCATGGTCGGCATGGTCCGGGTCTGTTTCGTTTAGAAGACTCTGGAAGTAGTGTTCATACTGCGCCAGTCTTTGAACCTGCAACACAATTAGCAAATTAAATATCTCTTGTCAATAAAACGACAACAGTGAGATGTGTTACAATAACAATAAACGAAAATTTGGAATTGTATAGATTGTTCCCTAGATATTGAGACGTAATCGCCACGCTTTTATGAAGGCTATTCTGTCATCGTCATTCCGACGTACTTCAGGAATATTTCAAGACAAGTAGCCTTACCAGCGCTAGGCCGGTAATAACAGCTTTGCAACGCCACGCAGTCTCACTATAACGGAATTACTTATATTATCTCAAGTCTCTAAATTGTTTTATTGCTTTATTGCCACGTTTGCTACCAGTGCAATGCGTTCATATTGGCAGAGTCAGGCGTGCGAAGGGGAGGAGCCGATGGGAAGACGACGTGATAGGCCTATACAGAGTGTCAAAAAAGTATCGGAAATACTTCTAACAAAGATAGAAATACGTTTGAGCTTTCATTTCAAAGGATTGTTTAGTTTGTACAATTTTGTGTTTTAAAATTGTGACAGCATCAACCATTTTGTAAAAAAACGAACTGAATAAAAAAAATCTTAAAACTATGTTTAAATTCCCAACACGTAATGCAAAACAAGATGAAAAGATGGAACACCTTTTCGAGACGTATTTTTTTAAATACTCAAAAATGTCAAGTTATGGCACACACGTCACGTTGCTGTCACGCTACAAAGCGTGAAATGAATTACGAAGATTTTGGCACCACGAGTTTTCTACGTCTGTGATTGCATATATCGTGTCCACAGGTTGACACACGGACACAAAATTTGTTATTGCTTTATCGTGTTTAGAGACTTCGAAAACGGCGGTAAAGTCATAAAAAGTGTCATACTTTTTATATAAAACATCAGGTATACTTTCATGTTATACCCTATGAAAGTAAAACAATCAACATTTTTTTAGGGGTTGTTACTACATCCTCCCTCCCCCCTTTAGCACCACACGACAAAATGTAAATCTGTGGTAATGTTTCTATGTAGGCCTATCTTGTAAGAAATAAATGTACATATTTTTAGCTCACTAACTTTAAGGAAATATAACAAGCCATATATAATGGGGGTAAAATTTTTAGAATTTTCGCAAGATTTCAATACTTTGGCATTTTAACGCGATCCGAAGTAATAGGAGCATTAGATATTGTTGATGCTATAAGTTCAGGTTCACAAATTCAAATTAGGGCACGTCAACACACGAGTACGAGTCACACTGTAAACAATATTTTTTATTCCAATGCTACAGTCAAATAATTTTCTGTCACTACTTGTATACTTATATAATGAACGATTTCAATCAGAAACAACTCCCAAGAGTGTCGATCACAAAAGGCGACATTTTAAATGGTTTCAAACCCTGTACACAAAAAACAGGAAGTACTTATATAAATATACAGAAAGAAAGTTTATAAAGCAGTAATTTGGCGCACGACTGCATTAGTTTGTGAGCAATAGAAGAACTTGGCAAAGCTAATCGAATAGCAATAAATGGATACAGTCGTTCGATCGATCGAACAGATTGCTGGAACGATTTCATAAAGAGATAAGACCAGTCTGTCTCTATAAATCGCGGTCGACATATGTTTTATTAGCAAACAGTTCGTTGTAAAGTTTAAAGCATTGCGTTATTTCGGCTAGGCGTGCATTCCGAGAGCGCGGGATTCCAATCATTTATGCAAAGGCGAGCTAGTTAGGCTGGAAGTGAACTCATAACTTGTGTTTAATGAGCATTACTCGTTACGAAATTATTATGAACAATCTTATGTATTAATTCAACATTCAACGTCTATATCATGATAACGGAAGCGTAGCTAGGATTGTAAAGGGGTGGCAATAAACCCTTCAGATCAGTTTGGGCTGCCTCAAGTTAGGGTGGCACGACCTATAATAATAGATGTGAAGGGATTTCAAATTTGTGTCCATTGAGGAACCTACTCTATGTAAAAATAACATATTATTCATATTTAAAAAAAAGTTATCCGCCACCTTGAATGTAACTTTGTTTTTTTAAATGGGAAGTTGGTCATGTGATAAATTATTCGATGTAGAATTTCAAAAGAAAACCAACGGTGAAATTTACACATCCATATCTTTAACCGCTTAAAATGGCGCCCAAAAAACAACGAAATCGTGTTTTCTAATTTTGCCCCATTTGCTGTAAATCCCCATTAATTTTGGATTTAGAATTAAATAAGCTTTCAAACGATATGCCACACAACGATATTTGGGAGTATTTCAAATTTTTGAGTTACAGCCATTTTGATTTTTTCAAAATCGATTTCGAGTGTTTCAAACAAATATCGTTGTGTGGCATATCGTTTGAAAGCTTATTTAATTATGAATCCAAAAAGAATAACAATAAGTAGGCTACGAACAAATAATAGTACAGCAAAATGGGGCAAAATCGGAAAACACGATTTCGTTGTTTTTTGGCCGCCATTTTTAATCGGTTAGATATGGATGTGCAAACTTTACCGTTGGGTTTCTCTCAAAATTCTACAACGAAATGCTGTATCACACGACCACCTTTTCATTTAAAAAGAAAAACAGAGTTAAATTCAAAATGGCGAATACAAGATGGCGGATAAATTTGTTGAAATCTTTATAAAATAGTATTTCTACATAGAGTAGGTTCCTCAATCACATCTACCTTCAAATTTTCCTTATATACGAAATATTAAACCGTTTCCAGACTTTCCGAACACCCGGTATCTAGCTGTACCCGAGACTCTGTCCACGTGCGATAATGGGTGAAAATACCTTAAAGGCAAAACTATCAACAAAAACTATCAAACGTGTTTTGTATTTTGACCCCTTAGATCGCGCCGGAGAAAAAATTTCAAATATGAAACTCGTAGAGAATTAATTTCAAATCGCCGAAGTGGTTTCAGAATTTTCCTAAAACCTGGAAAGCTACAGCTTTTTGAAAGGTCGGTAAACCAAAATGTTTGAAAAACGCCCTCTTTTTGCTATAACTCCTAAACTATGCAACCTACATAATCGGCTCGGTAGCCATTTGAAAGAACTCGAAGAGCTGAATCCAATTTGAATGTAGGCGCTACCGGTCTAGAAGTTACAAGCAGAATCGAGCCAAAAAGAGAGCGAAATTGTCGTCTTTGCTCACTAATGACGTCACAACTTTTGAACGAATGGACTTTTTCGAATGTGAATTTCTCCTACACCTTCTAGAAAAAATGCTGCCTTATGGTCCAAACCCCATTTTACGTTCAGCTTTTCTCAATCGATGCCGTCACAGACAGACACGATTTATTATATGTTGAGATGGTTTACACATATTCTAGGAAATGCTATCGACACAACTTGAAACCTTTGTTTTTCAAAGATTATTGTTGAAAGATTGTTCTAAAGATTATTTCTTTAAGTGAGGAAAGTTGCCGCCGTTGCAATGGACTTTGTTGTAGGTTTGATTATGTTTCCTAATAACAGCTGTTTAGGAGTGACAGCTGGCAAAATACTGGCAATCAGTTAAATCTCCTACAAGGAAAATTACCTAAAAGTACTATTTTTAATAGAATAGAAAACAATTTCCAAACTACTAAAGGTCCAACTAAAGCTACACGTTTCACTTTAAATGTTGAATTATCTGATCTAAAAAAGAGCGATTGAAATGCACCGGTCAGTGTTACCTGAAACATTTTTACAAATGAATGTTTTGACTAACCAAAGCCGATGCTCATATTGTTGACCAATTCGCATATCTTTATCCAAAACAAGGCTGTAGTTTCAAACTAGCGTAATATATTTGTTATTAGGTATACTGTATACCCGAACATAGTACATTATTCGTCTGCGTTATTAATCTTTATAAATAACAGTCCAGTACTATTTGGATATTTCTTTTAAAATATACTCACAAGGTATTTTAATTAAAATGATACGTTTTATCAAATAGATTAAAACATGGATAGTGACTAGTATCATACACCTCGGCACAAAAGTCTTCCTTTAGGGAGAACATTTGTTTTTGTCAAATTCCTCATTTTCTATTGCTACTATAAAATAAAAAAAATAAAAATTTTAGAGGGTAAACAATTTTGTCTCCAATCGTTTTAGTTTTATTTTGCAGTCACACACTTAGTACAAATCAGAATAAAATTTTCCCAAAACGCTACAAATTCCTTTTATATTATTTGTCACTTTTAACCCAAAGTTCTTACGCATCGACCCCAAAAATTTCTAAACATGTAAACACGAATACTAAAATAAAATAAAATCAATGCTAGAAAACTAATCTTATGACATTTATTGCTTCAATTAACAGAAAAAGGGTAAACTGGGCAACAAATTTGTTTAAATCTTCTACAGTTTTGCCGCCATTACTGCAAAACTGCGAAATTATGTTTATGTATTTTTTTTTATTTTCTTACACCCAAACTTTGAAATAAACATTTTTTGTCTCTTGAATTTTTTTCTAAAAACTCTTCTTTTCCAGATATAGCAGCTTTATGTCAATTTATTTCAACACGTTTAGGGCCGCCATTTTGTTTAGGGTGAACCTTTTGAAGTCGGATTTGCGGCATTGTATTCTACTAAATTAGACCTTTAATTTGATGTACAACTCAACCCACGCTCTCATTTAAGATTTTCTTCTGACTCCTTGTGGGCCGTCCCCCCGAAGTGGTAGCGGCTCATTGACATTGTGGTAAAATAGTGTTTTATGCCCAGCAACAGTGTACCAAGTTATATAGTTCCATAAACTAAACAAAAAAATACTAACCCGTTCCGGGACTTTTTACCACCCCTGTATGATAGTCATAGGCAGTGAATTAAATATTACATATTGATTTGGTAACTATTTTCCAGTAACAGTATAATATTCTTTTTAAGCTTGATAAAACAAAGAAAAGTGAAATTTACTGTGAATTGTGTACATTGGGTTTGGTTAAATCGTTAGAAGTATTTAGATTCGTAAAGAGGAGGTAATTGTAAGTGATAAAGTAAGAGATGGGAAATAATATCCTCTCCTATGTTCCTATGTTTAATATTTGTTAACTTTTAGTTACTAATGAAATTACTTTGGACTTTAGAAAATATGCGTCGTCAGTTAGTTATAGTTTGACTATTGTAGCTCGTGCTTCTATTGTAGCTGAAGAAGGCGTTGGAACGCGATTGAGTAAATAATCGTATTAGTTTTGAAATTCTGTGATCAAGTTTTGTTCTATCAATATATCTTCTCACAAGTCAAGTTCAAGGTTTATTTATTCGACAGTGAAATGGAAAGCTAGCGAAACGTGTTTTCACACAGTACGAGTTATTTTGGGGGAATTTAGATATGACCAGTAGTTCACTTAGCTATAACTCCTCGTAATACATTTCATGAGATCTCTGATTGCATAACGACTGACTTCTGAACCAAAGAAAGAAAATAAAGATTCAATCCCTCCATTCGCGCCAAGATTTTTATCATGCACGAATAAATCAGACGACCAAAGAAGAAAGTGTTTTTACTCATGCGGTTCTGGTCAGACGATCGGCATCAAAGCAGCTCGAGCGAATTATGGAAGGTTAAAGGAAATCGGATAGGAAGTAATTGCTAGTTTCGGTTCCGCCTCCGACCTTAGGGTGACATATGGCCGGCACATGGCCTGTCCGGCCCCCTGCCTCGTAAACTACACTGTACGCCTCTAGGAAGTCAAGCCGGAAAGAAAAAGTTATCGGAAACTCAGAGCTTCGGGTTTGGTGACAACCTGTCTAGAGGACCGATTTATAAATAGAAAATAAATAACTTTAAGTTCTGCTGCATCTCCCTATATTGGATCTAATCTACGTCAGCTTAATATAGGCTACAGAGTGTTACTTAACGGGCTATCCATGATAGTATTGTATACATAAAAATAAAATGAAAAATGTTCGCTAACTTTTTCGAATTCGGCTTAGTTTTGTCGAAATCCGAAATTTGGGGTCTTTACAAAAACTTACTGCAACTTCAGAAATAGATAAGATATCGAGTTCAAATTTGGTATAAGCAATTTTTACGTTACGATTTACAAATGTACCAAACACCAAGAGTATATGCTTCTAACTTTCAAAATGGCGGCCACTACAAATTTTTAACGTGGCATATCTTTGAAACAGCTAACATTACAAAAACTGTACAAAAGACGAAATGTTTTTATTTTTTTAACGACAGACGAAATTGCTTTTTACCGTTTCTGTAAGTCAAAAGATAACCGAGTTTTTGATAGAAAACATAATTTCTTGGTTTATTTATAAAACAATATATATAAAAAAAATTGGGTTTAAGCTAATTTTGGTTGTTGTAGACAATTACCAAGAAATTGTGTTTTATTTTTTCCTCGATTACTCAGTTATCCTTTGAAATACAGAAACGACAAAAACAAAACAAAAAACATGTTGTTTGTCGTTACAAAAATAAAATATTTTGTCTCAATAGCCGCCAATTTGAAGATTAGATTTTTTTTGTGTTTGGTGCACTTGTAAATCGTAACAAAACAAAATGCTTATACCAAATTTGAACACAATATCTTATCTATTTCTGGGGTTACAGAGAGTTTTTTGTAAAAAAACAAAATGCCCAATGCGACCTAAACTAAGCCGAATATAAAAAAAAGTAATGAACATTTTTCATTGATTTCAATGTAGGCTTACACAATACAATCCCGTATAGCTCGCTAAGGTTTTTTGTAACACCCTGTACATTTAAAAAAAAAAACAGATTAACTTTATTTATTATCAACTCATAAAAAAGCGAGTGTACGTCCGTACGTGAGTAACTTATAATATTACAGCTGATTTCACCCATCATCTGTAATACTTAAACAAACCCAGCATAGATTATACTTTGAGGTTATGTTACAACTTAAATCATTATAATTTCTTGTGTAATATAACAGCTGATTTCACACATCATCGCTAAAACAAAACCTAGCATACATTATACTTTGGGGGTTATGTTTACAACTTAAATCAATATAAGTCTTGTGAAGTTGATTTTTTTAAATATGAGTTAAAGAACTAATATAGGCTTTAATAACTTATACGATTTGCTTTGAGGTTATAAAATGAATATGAATACAAAATTTTATTATGAATATATTTTATTCATTTATACAAGTTTAAAGAAGAACTTCGGAAACATTCGTACACCTTTGTATAACATATAAATCATTTGATCTATTAATATGAGGTTAGATATCAACTAAAAGTTAATATTTTTATAAGTATAATATAAGTACAAAATTTTAACAAATAGGCCTAGAGTTTTATAATCCTTATAATTAATTGTACACAATTACCGAGTTAAAAATCGAAGGGGGCGCTTGCCTGCCCGCCATATTGAATCTTATTCCCATAAGAGCAATGCTACAGAATAAGTCATTTTTTTCCGTTAATTCATGGAATAAATTTAAAAATTTGGTTTCATTTTGAAGTACTGTCATATGCGGATGTTGATTGCCGAATACATTTTCAGAAACCGTTTTATTGTTTTCATAAACGTATGATATAAATAGTAAAAAATAGTAAACTTTATAAATTTTTTACTCAGTTGCAAAAAGAGATATTGCAAAAATCCTTAGCAATCAACACCCACAATCTATTTTACTTTAAGGAAAAAATACAGCTTTTGTTTTTTTAACAAAAACAGCACAAAAATATGCTTAATAGTGAAGGTATGTTTTGGTTATTTAATATTGAAATTGGTACCCAATATCGTAGTTTTGAATGTGGAGAGCCGAGCTTTAAGTCTGTTGTTTTAATGTGTTTTTTCTGACGTGTATCTAATTAATCTGCCTGTGATTTTTCACGGAGGTTTACTAGTAAGACTAATAATTTAAACAGATTACTCATTTTATTCGTTACATTGAATACAAGTTATATATACAACACAAGCAAGTAGCCTATAATGCACGTTATGTGTCTTGGCAGGTACCTAATTAATATTTTTTGGTTTATTCAAAGTAATATATCAAATTAAAATAACTTCAAAAACGTGACCTCAACACGTGAACCACTTTTTGTTGGTGCAATTTACACAAAACTTGCCAAGCTGTTGAATTCAGCTACACTTTACCCTATATTCGTGTGCGATTAGAAGACCACATTACAGATAAGTAGTGGAAATTACTATCAGTGTATCCCGATTTAAAAACGCCGTTACTGACCAAACTCTAAACTTTCGCCGTTTGAACGTAAAACGAATTGCGTCGCAAGAAATATTGCTTGCAAGAAATACCGTTTCCGGACCGCGGGCGGACTTTGGCACTGGACTATGAAGTTCGCCGAAACTGCAACAGTCCACAATATTGGACGCAATCATAACATTAAATGAGGCATTTTTTAATTTCCGGTTCATCGAGTAAATCGCAAAAACACGCTGCTGCGACCGACATAGCGACCAAGTCATATAATACGCAGGAGTGGCGAGACAGTTCGATTCAAAGCCATTGTGTCCAACATTGGACAATAGTTCAGGTTCATCTCGTACCGTAGAAACACAAAGTAGCTCGATAAACATTTGATCACTTAGTTTTTTTTTTATATTATAGGGTAACCTTGTAAAACTCGAATTAAAATGTGGTGTTTTAAATACCGATAAACCCATTAAGAACAATAATTGAATTGGACTAATATTTAAACATATAATATTGTCTAATATATAAAACATAAAAAAAACTAATTTCCATGAATATATCAGAGAATACAATAATATGTTTGCATTTGTTTTACCCCGTGTAGAAGAGGAGCGAGCAGCGAAGCCAGGAGACGCCGCGTGGGGTTGACGAGCAAGGCACTCAATGTCATAAAAATAAATTTACAAAAATGCGAGTTTTGCTAATAAAAACGCCTTTTAAACGGTCCAACAAAATATAGTTCATAGACCTCAATTTTTGTTTGCTGCAACGGCTATTTCTATAACTTTACTGGACAAATTTTAACAACTTTGAAGTCGTTGGAAACAGCTTTTTGTGCATATTCAATAATAATTCCCACCGAGTTAATTTTCTCTCAAATGTCGTTAAAACATTGGCATTAAAATTGTTTAACTAAAATTTGCATACGCCGATTTCTTGCAATGTTTATACTTATTACCATAGCAATCAGTAACACCTGAAAATGATAGGTAAAACATATGATTAAAGTCACCAGTTTGAATATCTCAACACAATTTTAGGTTAGGCCTAGATCGTCAAAATATGAATGATTCATTGATAAAATAAAACTTGAACACGGAATCTCATAACTAATATGTTTATTAACTCAAACGCGTTTCAACGACAAAGTCGCCATCTTCAGTGATGCACGAGCTACTATAATCATAGATCATGAATAATAAAATAGATCATGCATGCATACGGGGGCTGTGTGCCGAAAAAAAGGTTGTCGGGAAAATAGTGCATGATCGCGCCGCGAGGTAGCGCTAGGGAGAGATCATTGGTAGCATTGGTGCTTCACACCGCTTCCGTCGTTTCCCCAATAGATAGCGCCACTATCGTCGAATTTTCAGTGGATTGAAATATTGCATTGGATCGGAGTTCTATTAGGTTATCCAAATACAATGCTATAATCAAACTATAATTCTAGTTTGTTTTGGGCTTTAGATAATTTTGCGTCAGTGAGTTATAGTTTGATTATTGTGGCTCGAGCACCACTGAAGATGGCGACTTTGTCGTTGAAACGCGTTTGACTTAATAAACGTATTAGTTGTGAGATTCTGAGTACAAGTTTTCTTTTATCAATATATTTTCACACAAGTCAAGCAAAATATTTACTCACAGGTTTTTACCGCGTATGTACATTATTCCTACGTTAAATTATTTCACGATAACAGCCTAGTAGGCTTATCACGAGCAGAGCGACGAGGAACATAGTCTATGACACTAGCCAAAAAGAATATATTTACGAGCGAAATCTTCCACCAAATTAAACCACGGCAAATAACTATCCCTACCCTTTATTAGTAACTTTGTGGTCTTACAATCTTAGACGTTGATTGTAGGTAATTTATTTTCTGACAGATTGACGGGCTGTCGGCCAGACATAACTAATGACTTTAATGGGTTAAAGGCATTACTAACTAAAACTGTTCATTGCGATAGAACCTCCAAAACAAGAAGATAGAGATCGCGATTTGTTTGTAAAGATTGTTTAGGCGATTTCTATATAATGCCTTTGTGTATATTATTTTATTTATTTCAATGATTTCCGATAAAACAAACGCGATTATTCGATAACCTCGGAAGTAAGGTTATTTGCACAAAGTAATTAACTAGGATATAAACGTAATAACAATCAACACTTGTGCCGTGTCTTGATCCGAGCCCATGTGTAAGTCTTAGTCACATCGTAGGAATTTCCGTTCAGGACGTTATAATGGTGGCTTACTGTAGGCTATCGCAATAATAAGGAATGCAGGCTGTAGGCGTGAAATACTCAGCACTTTATTGGGCGTAATTATTAGCAAGTCGGTTTTACTACGAGCCTCCATCGTGACTCGGAAGTGGCGACGACCGCGCCTCGGAGTAGGCTACGAGTTTAGTTTAGGTTGATTGGTCGTCGCTGGAAACGCCGTTTTAATCAGGCGGACGGGATATTAGATGCTAATGCGCCTGCGCCGAGAAACGATTTCGTTGCGTCAACGCTACAAGTCGGCCTCAGCAATTGTTGCAAAACAGTATGTAAATTCGTAATTGTAAAACGTTTAAGAATGTGTTGGTATTCTTGTTGGGCTTTAATTTTAATCCAGTAATAATAGGAATGAATGTTGAACGCTTGAAGTTATAAAGTATTAGACATTCTTGACCACAAATAGGCCGGACACGATACCAGAACGTTAATAATTCTTGTATGGAAATAAATCACCATATCGAGGCAAAGAATGCGGGGTTAATGGTGTCGCACTTCACGATAAGAGAGCCATTACAGCGGAGAACATCAGTTTTAATTCAGCCAATCAAAAGCTACAGATTTTCATAAATATGTTATGTATACTTGAGGGACTATTTAATTTCGTTAATTGTTTATTTAAACGGAAAATTTGATAAAGACGAAATATAAAGTTAACAAAACAAGGATTACTGATCTAAACCGGCTTACACTGTGTGCTGTGTACTGGGTAGAGATGAGACGAAATATTAGTAACCGATATTTTGTAACGGTTACTTGTCTGTCCTAAAAGTAACCGATACTCTAATGTCAAAATATCGGTTACAAATATCGGTCTCTGTCTCCGTCAAGTAACTATGTAACCGATACTTAAAATGATACAAGATACAAGTAACCGTATATTATGATAGATACTAATAATGAATATTTGAGTTGAATATGAATACAGAATGGCTCGGTCTCTGTCTCTGTCTAATACAAGTAACTGTATGTAACGATGTAACCCCAAGTTTAAAGCGATACTTAAAACGATACAAGTAACCGTTTGCTCTTGCGCAGTGCATCATTTTAAGGTTGGGAGGGTTACAGTGTGAGATTCTTAAAATTGGTAAATATGCCAGACATTGATAGGCAGGAAGTTTTTCCTGGAATCTAACTGCAAACATCCTGTTTTATTTTCCCACAAATATAAAGTAAATATTGCTCCCCATGCAGCCTCCTATCCATTTCCTTAGTTGTAATATGAATTGTTTGATTTAGTAGTTTAGTGTTTAGTACGATTCTGTCTTTTGGAGAGTAACTTTGCTTAATTTATTACTGTTTCTTTCTTTGAGTTTATTAATAACAGTCAGTGAAATAATGTTAGCCTGTGTGTGTTTGTAATATTAGAACAGAGTGCTAGTAGTTGTGTTTTTATTATTTATGAATTTTTAATAACAAATTATAAGTTTTTTATTTTTTATAATTTGTTTTAAATATATCATTGTAAGGATTTCCATTTGTAAATATTTTTCTTTAGTTTATCTCATTTTAAATTGTTTTTTTATGTAACTTTATTTCGTATTTTCTGTCATAAGTAGGCCTAAATTGCCATTGAAATTAAAGAGTTTATATTTTTACAAATATTCTATACTCAATTACTTGTCCTAGACAACATCCACCGGCACTGCTGGCGAGTGACGTAATAATGCGGTTACATTTACTGAGATATTTTGATGTACCCCTGAAAGTAACTGTGGTTACTTGTAACCGATATTTGTAACCGATATTTCTTTGTAACTGTAACGGAAGTAACGGTTACTTGAAAGTAACCGATAGTCCCATCTCTAGTACTGGGATCGGCAGACCGCAGACGAGAAGAGCCCTGGCGCCTAAATGAGCTACGCTCGGTTTTGTGTTCTGCGCATGCGCTGTCGCTGTATTCCTGACCTACAAACATGGTCTGAGGGGGTAGGTGTCAATCGTCCAGTCAGTTGTTTGTCTACTGCTGTACACAAGTGACAACCCGCGTTCTGACAGCCGTTCGATCACACGTTAAAATCTAGGCAATATTTTACAGTAGTTACAGTAGTTGTTTATTAAGCTATATTTTAGTAGGTCTTTGTAGGTTGTATTGTGTAGTTTTGTGATTTCTAATGTGATAAGTGTTTTAGTGTAGTTTAGCCTGTACAATGAGTAGCGTTAGAAAAAAAGGACAGACAATTCACAGCAGTGAACGGGAATTAATAAGAAACGTAATAAAAGTGTGCGACCAGGAAGCAAAAGAAAAAGTTGCAGTGTCTCCTGTAGCTAAAGCCACGGAAAGAGCCGCCCGATATTGCAATGTGTCTGTGTCCACCATAAAACGTATCAGAAGAGACGACAAAAGAAAAAACGAAGACGAGAAATTGACAACTCCAGGTAAAAAACGCAGACGACCAGACCATCGTAATTGTGTAGTGGACTCTTTCGATCGACGCGTCATTTTAGACGTGATTCAGGATTTTTACATCAACAAAAATACAGTTCCCTCTATTGGACTAATGTTACCAGTTTTAAGGGACAAAATAAGTTTCAAATGGAGCGAAAGATCTTTAAGAAGAGTTTTGTATGATATGGGATTTAAGTGGAAGAAATGCAATAAAAAACGTACAATACTAATAGAGAGGCCGGACATTGTGAATTGGAGGTTCCGTTTTTTACAGACTGTAAGGAAAAGCCGACAAGCTGAGAGAAAGATTTTTTACCTTGACGAGACAGCGGTGGACAGCAACCTGACTTTTTCAAAGTGTTGGCAAAGTGATGATGTAATGGGAGTATTGGTGGAAGAGAGTGCATCAAAACGTTTAATTGTTGTGCACATAGGGTCTGAAGACGGATTTTTGAAGGAAGCGGGACTGGTTTTCCAAGCTGGTTTATCTACAGGGGATTACCACGGAAATATGAATTTTTCAAACTTTTCAAAGTGGATTGTAGAAAGAGTAATCCCCAACCTCCCACCTAACTCAACTATAATAATGGATAACGCCCCATACCACAACATACAAGTTGATAAACCCCCAACAAAGTCAAGCCTCAAAAAGGATATGCTTGACTGGCTGGCGCGACAAGGACAAGTTTTCTCGCCAACTGCAAGGAAGGCAGATTTGTTTGATGCCATACAGCTTATAAAGCCAGCTGAAAAAGTTTATAAAGTTGATAGCATATTTAAAAATCACGGGCATCAAGTGATTCGTTTACCACCGTACATGTGTGACCTGAACGCTATTGAACTTGCGTGTAGTAAACTGAAACATGTTGTGCGACAGAACAACACCAAAGGTGAAGTGTGCATAACAAAATTGAAGGAATTAGTGCACCAGGGTATTGCGAACATCACTTCCGATGACTGGCAAGGTTTTGTTCAACACACTAAAGACATGGAGGAGCTGTACTGGAGGAGAGACGGCGTTGTTGAGGACGCAATCGACCGAGTGATCGTCAACCTCGGAGTCGACGACACCGACACCACGGATGAGTCCAGTGAGGAGGATTCGAGCGGTGAAGACATCTGCTCAGATGAAGCCGAAGACCTCGCAATGCCTTTAACTTAAGCTTTAATTAATTAGACTGACCACATAGGTTTGCTATAATTATTGAAATTTGTTCTCTGTGTATCAATACACATTCTTATTATGTTTGAATTATAGTGTTTTAGTACAGATTTTGTGAACTAAAATAGCCTAGTTAATTTTTTAACATTTTCCTTTATTATTTTTTATTAACAATAAGAAAAAAATCTTTCATGATTATAGTTATTTAATTTACAGTAATGGTTAAACAATTAATTCACCTATAACCAACAAAAAAAGTTTCTTGATCGGTTTGATTTGTTTTTATCGTTTAACTTCGATTTTGATTGGCTTTGTATTCAATTTAATCAAATCAAATGTGTTTATTGGTGTAAAACAAACAAGTTGCATTGTCATAGACATTATACGTACATAATGTATTTATATTAAACATATTTTTAAACCTGAAGTTTAACGACTTTTACTTTTCCCCTCTTTTTACATGAACATTTACTTATTTTATGACTACGAGCATTCTTAACTAACGCAGTTTCGATAATAACGTTTATATTTGTCTAAAAGTGTAAAAAAATTATAATTTTGTAAATGTTATATTTAACAAACCAAATTACAAAGAACCCTAATCTCGCAATGTTGTGCATAAGCTGGACATTCTTAGGGAGAAGAAGCAAGACATAAGGGAGACATAAGCAAAAAACATGTAGGGAGAAATCGCCCGCCCGAAAACAGCATTGGGTGGATGTTTATCAACAACGAATAACCCTCCGCACAGAATTAGTCTGAAATTGTTGGCTTCTTAATATTAAGTTACATAACTTATATAATAATAGTTAATTATTTTTGCTTTCTTGTCTATATTTACCACAGATTAAAACATATGTTA
>JAGFPH010000946.1:15264-48016 GCA_018207615.1 Philaenus spumarius
TTTTTTGTTTTTGAACCTTTCTACGTAGTAATCACTAATTTTTTAAAACGGACGCACATGTGCGTCCATAGCACATAGGCTCAAAATTGGCGTGCGAAGCACGCTATGGTCTGTGTATTGAAAATTCTTCCAATACGGTGGTAGGCGTGCGAAGCACGCAATGCATTGTGTATTGAAAATACTCTTAATACGGGGGTTGGCGTGCGAAGCACGCAATGTTCTTTGTATTAAAAATTCTCCCAATACGGGGGTTGGCGTGCGACGCACGCAATGCACTGTGCGTCGGCCGCTCAGTGTCAAGATCAAATGAGCGTCATTAGATCTGTTAAACAGAGATCTGCCGGGTACTGTTTTTAGTCAGGTTAGTAGCGGTTTGCTCAAGTGTACATGCACGGTCGTACACACGTGACCGCATACAGCTGTTTTCAAATAGAAACAAAATCCTTGTCATTATTACTTTCTCACTATACTGTATAGACAAAGTATAGTGATCGTAAAAAAATCTATGTTGAGATTTTTGTTTAAATATCCGTTTTGGGACCCCCTGAGGTCAAAAAAGTGCTTTTCACAAAATGTCTGTCTATGTATACAAAGCTAGAGAGAAAACTATTCTATCGATTTCGAACAAATTTGCACCAAACATGTTAAATAGGCCTGTATGGATGCACGAAAAAAGGTTGAGAAAATTTTTGTAAACATCCACTTTTTGGCCAAACAACCCCCAAAACATTAGTTATTACTTTTTATAAAAAAATGGCTCCAACGATTTTGATCAAATTTGGTTTATTTGTAGCCCCTAGCCCTTTTAGTGCCAAGCCCAATATGCAAGATTCGTCTAAAAGTGCCAAGCCGTTTTTGCACTTTTGTAGTGGTTTTACATAAAGTTTCAATACTTATAAACTATTCATGCTATACTAATAAAAATTTTAACTCATCTAAAAAATACTATAATGATTTTGATACTCAGATTGAAACTGGTCAACCTTTATTAATTTTTTTTTTAATTCACAAACAGCTGGTTTTAAAACTAAAATTTTGTTAAAAACAAAGTTTTGAGTGCCATAACACTATTTGAATCATTCACTATCATATTAAAGCATAATTACTATTGAAGAAGAATATATTTTATACATTATTAGAATAAATCATAAAAATCCACCAAAAAACAAAAAAATACATAAAAAAACAAAGTTTATATTACGCACCTTTTTTTTACAATAAACACAATTATTGGTAAAGAAGAGTAACTATTTATACTAATTAAAAATAAATATCCAGTCACTACCATATTTATCTTTAATTTATAAATAAATTCGAAGAAATTTTAAGTAAAACAAAGAAATGAAGTGAACACTCTACGCCTAAATAGTTTATAGTAAACAAAGTTTGTAGGTTAGCTAGGCCTAGCCTACAGTAACTATCACTAAAGAAAAACGAATTAAGAATCTATTAAACTAAATAACTAAATGAACAACAAAAGTTAATGAAAATAAAACACAATACCAAAAAACACAAGTCTATTGTCCTAAAATGTATAAAAATACAATAAACATTCTAACAAACACAACAGTAACAAAGTTTCAACTCAACTGCGCTAGAACTTGTGCCTGCTAGGCCAGAACAGATGTTCACTAAATCGATAGTAGTTCGACTATTTTCTGTCCAAATATGATTATTTTTTCATAGGTTTACAGCTGAAAGATTGCTTTATACAACTAAGTGAACGCCAACGCCATCTGTTAGAATTCATAGGAACTATGTGCACAAATACTAAATGCAACGATACAATCGGCGTTGGCACTTCTTGCATACGTTGGCACTAAAAGGATTTTAATGTACCCCTACCATATGCAAAAAAAACACATCTTTAAAACAATTCTCGTTTAGCTAATAATAATAACTGATTCTTGGGGTTTTTTGGCAAAAAAGGGGATTTATTTTCAAAAAATTTCAAAACCTTTTTTCTTGCATCAATACAGGTCTAATTGACATGTTTGGTGCAAATTTGTTCGAAACCGAATGAATAGTTTTCTCTTTAGCTAATAATAATAATATTTATTAGTTACTCTCCTACTTTAGTATACCCTCTCCTAATTTAATAGAATTATTAAGTCATAGTTGGGGTTACATATGGGGGTTACGCAATGTACTGTGTATTGAAAATACACCAAATAAGGGGGTTGGCGTGAGAAGCTAGCAATGCATTGTGTATTGACGATACTCCAAATACGGGAGTTGGCGTGCAATGCACTGTGCGGCGGTCGCTTCTCATAGTGTTCAGTGTTAAGCTCACATGTGCGTCTTTAGCAGTGAACGTGTTAATAATTTAAATATGTTTGTTAGAAAGTATGTGCCATTTTCTGGTACCGTTTATTTACTTGGGCAAACATACTGTTACATAGGTCTAATGTAAAGGGTAAAATGGCGCAGAGCCTGCTTTTCTCTAACATGCTAATAGTAAAGCATTGGATTGTATTTGGACGTATAATACGATGATGATTCAGTGACGAGACAATGTACTATAACAATTCAAAATGATGTTGAGAAATAAATCTGTACAAAATAAAATAAATTTAGGAATTCCATTTAAATCAAAAGAAACACTTGCGCGACACCTAGCGGTAGATTTCTACAACGTATATTAAACTATGAAATGGCCAAGATTTTCACTATTTCCAGTCACACAAAAACGTAAATCCAACAATTCACAAATTATAAGTCGTTAAATCATCCATATTAAAAATAACCGTAAAAAACCTGAGTTATCTATAGGCCTAACAATAAATAAAAATATTTAAAGTCTGAAGAAAACGTTTTAGTACCATTAAAATAGACATTGAAATTGGAACATGATTCTGATGGCTTAGGCCAACATATGATTGGAATCTTAAATAATATTAGAAGTCATGCTATGTATGTTAATTTGTAAGGATTAAATAATGCAAGAGAAGTTATTTAAATCCCATAGTATGTTTCAAACAATAATTTTAATAATAATAAATTCAGTAAATGTAAATGTAACTATTAAAAGTTTAGTTTTGTGTAATAGGGTCATAATATACCATTTCATCTTCCCATATAAGAAGAACAAGAAGCAGTGGATTCAATAGGATATCTCTTTGCATAGCTACTACAAAGAAAAAAAGATGAATTGTTGAATAAGACCCCAGACTGGATAAATGGGCCTCTGCATTTAATAATTTTAAGGTAGATTTTCCAAAAAGAAAAAATAAATATTATTGATATCAATCCAAAGTATAGGCTATCAGAAAGTTTCAGCAATCAAGTGAAAGTGATTTTTATATAAAATGATTAATAATATCTCAGTCAAACCTATAAGATAAAGGCATAACCTCAGAACCAATTGGGTGAGACCTAATTTAATTGATTTGAATTACTTTGTCATAACTAATAGCCTAGTATGCAGATATTATATTAAAAAAAAAGAAAAACAATTACAAACATTAGTGAATATCAATTTTATCTGTTAAAGTAGGCCTAACAGAATATTTTAATATAAACTTTTCAATGTGTACCCAAAGTGATTGTTACAATGAACAATTATTTCCCCAATCATTCACTCATTAACCAAACAATAACTTTTATTTCCTTGATTTATTTTATGCTAATTTTAGGCTTGAAATCCCTACTTCCTTGAGATAAGCCGCTCTTACCTTAACCCCGAGAAAGAGACTCATATAGACAATTAATTTCATTTTATATCATGTTTAATATGTACCAATTTTTCTTTTATAATTAATAATTACATCAAACAGTTCTGATAATAGAAGAAATAGATATTTATTAAATGAAAGACATTCCAAGAAGCCATAAATAGCCCTAATTGTTATTTGGATTTATAATATGTTATGTATACCAATTTAATCTCTTTGCTACATTAATAGTTTCATTAAATAAGATTTATATAAATCAAGAAAAGGATTTATTTCTTTTTATAAAGTTTATTCATACAAAATTTTATATGAATATCAATAAATAATTCCATTATTGTAATCAATTGCTGCTTTATTTCTTTGTATAATTTCTTTCAATTATTATTGTTATTACTAAGACATTTTACTATTCTTTACGAAAGAGCACCATAATGTGTAGTTTATAAATTTTAATATTTTGAATAAAATATTGATATTAAAGATTTAATGTATATTTCAGTACCTCGTTTTCACACATTCATTCCGGTAACTTATCTCAGGTTTAAGTAAACCCCATTACGAAGTTTAAACCACAAAAAACTAACATTACTTTAGATTTATTCTATCGTGTATTGCTGTGCATTTTAATTCTAACAAATTGTTTTCTGAAAGCAAACATATTCTCCCAAATAAAATAATACTCTCCACACTACTACAGTATTACAAATCACAGTTTAGATCATGATAGATATTACAGCACCAACAATGCTCTGATGTTTTCTGTCAACTAAAGATAGTGCTTATTTTTCTCAATCCTTAATTCGTTTTGAAAACACATATTGAATTTAAAGATTTTTCCTAAAGTTTGTATATTATTATTCAGTTATTGCTGTACAATATTCAATCATTTATATTCCCAAAAAACAGTTCTTCCGTCAAAACAAATGTAAACAAAACACTATCTTGAAAATATAAATATCAATAAAAAGAATATCAAGGGAAACATATTCCTAATAACTAGTTTAAATGAGTTTTATGAGGTTGGTGTTTTCATGCGGGCTACTAGCGTAAGATTTCCGTTTCAACAGCATGGACAATACACCTCCTCGCTTTCCTCCAACGCTGTATAGAACAGATACTAGCAGATGTTCCCGCACTTAATTTACGCCATAACAAGTCAATACGTTTATACTATTCATGAAATCCGCCTATTCCGAATTCCCGCTAAACCGAACAGTGTTCGTTCCCAATTAGTTCGGAGTAGCGGGACTATACTGTACTTATGAAACTACTCTACAACAATACAACTTTAACTGCCGTGATCGTTGAGATCTGAAATTTGGCAAAATTCTTTCTTTAGATTTGAAAACGTTGTACCAACTCCTAAAATAATATAAATTGATAATAATTGTGATTCGCTTGAACCTGGAAGCTTAAATTTGGTACATTTATTAGGAAAAGCACACCCGCCAAAGTTTGGTGACTACCGTTTATGAATATGTTTAATATTTTGAATGAAACTAATATGAAACTTAATATGGATGTGTGTTACATGCAACTAATATTTTAAATGGTATGCCCTACTTTTGAAATTCTAAATAACCACCTCCTATGCTTCTCTTGGGAAGGTATAAAGTTTCAACTGGGAGAAAGTGTGTGGCAGTTTTCTGGTACCGTTTATTTGAATATACAGAGTGTCATAAAGTAACCTTTTAAACACATTTCTTATTTTTCTTATTGAAAATAAGTTAACAAAACTTTGAATGTCTCTTGCGTTGCATAACAGGACCAATTTTTGCCATATCTGAACCTTTAAGATTTTGGGGGGCTTGAGGGGGGGTAGGTGGGTAAACAATTTCGAATATAAAGGTAGGTCATGTAATACGCCATTGAAAGAGAAACTGGTCATGGCCTACATGACCCAAATTTATGTACGAAATTGTTAACCCCTTCTTACCTCCCTAAGCCCACAAAATCATAGAGGATCAGTTATGTCAACGAGTTTGTCTTGTTATGCAACACAAGATATAATATACAAAGTTTTAACTTATTTGCAGTAATAAAAATATTGAGCTGTGTTAAAAAGGGACTTTATGAACACTCTGTACGTAATCTGAAGGTAAAATCAAGTTCAACCGTTGAGTTATATGACGATTATATTCTTAACACTTTCGACATCGTGTGCAAACTTTACAACAAATACTGTAGTTACTGGCCTAGGTTATCAAGAAATTCTAACTGTATCCAGTTAACATCACTTTTTAACTATACAGAATAGAATATTAGTATCGGGACCGGTGTGTATATTGCTCTTAACCCTTTGAGGACTGACGGTACTTTTAAGTACCACCCAATTCAACTGTCTTTATAAAAGGTAACAGTGGCTTTATCTACAAGTTGAGGCCTGGAGGTACTTTAAAGTACCAATGCAGTTCTGTAAAACATTAGGTCTACACCTAGTTTAAACAAACGCCACCAGAAAGCACGACTTGCTTGGCTAAGTGCTTGCTTCCAATTGGCAATTTATATGGTGTGATTTCCCCAATTTTTTAAAACATGTTCTAGTCTTTCATTTGTCAGTATTTTTTATTAAAAGGGTAGCGTATTGTTTTAAATTAATTACTTAACTTAATAAGAACTGATCTAAGTTATTATTATAAACCTCTCGCGTTTACAAATTATACAGATTCAAACTTAAGAGCAACCAAGCAAACTTCCTATAACCACTCCTAGATGGTGCTGATAAACTATATTTTACTTTAGTTTTACTATCCACGTAATATTTATACCGATAGTAAAGTAACTGAAGTTTTGTTAATTTGTGTTTTCTTTAATCAAGCCTTAGCCTAGTGGATAATGCTGCGACTTCCTGATCAGAAGATGCTGGTTTCGAATCTAGGGTAATCATATCTTTGGTTTGAGGTTAGAAAGGCGGAAGTAAAGCAAACGGTGGTTGGCTCGCTTCCAAGCTGACGGGATATGACTAGATATCTGGTCTCCGGCTGGGGCTGTTGTGCATAATTTTACTAAGGTATACTAAAAAAAAAAAGTTTAGTTAATAACAAAAATAAAGAAATATAATTTTTTCAAATTTTATCACTTCTTAGTCCTTAAAGAGTTAAAGCGAATTTCCGTAGGAAATATGAGCTGTTGTAATGACTCTTATAATGAGACCTAAGGTCGGGAATAGCAGAACACGTTTTGGGGTGTCATTAAAAATTATATATACACATATATGGTAGATACAGTATATATAGTCTGTATCAGCAGCTTGCTAACGGGATATCCTTAATAACCTACGTACCGTATTTATTAACGAATTTCCATAGAAAAAATGAGCTATTGCAGTGGCCCTTATGGTAAGACCAAAGGTCAAGAGTAGCAAATGAGGACCGATCACGGTTCCCAAAACACGTTATTTCATTAGAAATCATATATAGGCCGATATACGTGTTCGCACTCTTGCGGCAGCATTTCAAGTCCGATTTGGTTCAAATTTGGTACACATGTTGGTTGTCCACGTCGCTCGGACGAGTTCGTTGGCCAAAAAAATCCAACAATCGGAAGCACGTTTTTTGACCGGAAGTAACTATTTCTTGAGATTTTTCCTACGAGAATGAATTTGTTTTTGAGATTTTTCTACAAATATAAAATGTAGGATGTTATTCTGCAAATTTTGTTTTCCTACGCGACCTTTTAGCTCGCTTAATGCCCCCAAAATCGATCAAAATACCATAAAAGTGCCCGGTTCAAAGCCATGTGGTGGATCTTACCGCGGGGTTGGCGTGCGAAGCACGCAATGCATTGTGTATTGAAGATACTCAAAATACGGGGGTTAGCGTGCGAAGCACGTAATGCTTTGTGTATTGAAGAAACTCCCAATATGCGGAATGACGTGCAAAGAATCCATTGCTTTGTGTATTGAAGATACTCCCAGTATGCGGAATCGCGTGCGAAGCATTTTGCAGCTATTCAGCACCGTCGTGAATAGACCTATTTCCCAAATTGTTCTTTGAAACCCTAAAACATAGGCCTATGAATTTAATTTTGGAAATTTGCTCAACTCACGTCAGCAGTTCAGCTGCGCGGTCGAATTTTTATAAATAGTGCAGAAGTTGTCGAAAGTGATTAGAAACACTGAACGAGTCATGCAGCTTCTCAGATTGAACTTGATATAATGCAGTTGCTATGAGACCCTGATATTAATTATTTCATTCTATTGTTGCAATAAAACGTAATATTATTTAAATATTTGAATTTATATTTGGATTTACAACCAAGTGGAGAAAAAAACTTTAGAACTGTATCTAGTTCTTTCTTTTTCGTAATCATCTTACCTTCAGATTGCGTGTATTCAAAAAACATGTGCACATTTTTATCTGTCTGGTTTTTGTGTAGACCCAGTGAACGGACAACCCGCAATTTTATAGGAGTTCGCATCTTCTATTATCAAATTGATCCAACAAAACAAGTAGACTATGTTTCATAAGATTATATATTGTGTTTGCACCTACTTTTTCTTGTAGATAAAAACGTGTATTTTAATGTTTTCTCGCAATAAACGTGAAAATAAATTTATTGCTGTTTTTATACATAGTTTTTTTTTTGCATTTATTAGCGAATTTCCGTTAAAAAGATGAGTTATGTGTGACAATAGTTGTAATATAGAAATCTTACAGTATGTACTCTTCGGTTGACTTCCCTTGCGTGCAATGTATACAAGTGGCGATAGACGACTGCCAGGTGTGGGAAAAGATAGGGATATTAATGTGCAGCAGTTGGCAAACACGATTAGTTTTCCTCAAACTCAAAAACTTCAATCAATTCAGTTAAAATGCTTTCAACAAGCGTGTGTTGGTTCCGTATAGGCCCAGCCGAGAATTGTGTTGCCGAGCTTTTCATTCTATAATCGGCTGTCTTATTTGCTATATGACTGGGAGTGAACCCCCTCATTTTGACCATTTACAACAGATAAAATCAATATTTTGCGAAATCCTTTCTTAATCCACGTCTAAATAGAGTAGTGTAAAGGTAACATGACAATTGTATGTATCTAGATATCACATGGGCGCCCATATGATATTTTCTACGGTGGGGGGCGGGGGCTAATCCGGGGTATGGGGCTTAAAACGTTCACTGCTAAGGGCAAACATGTGAGCTTGACACTAAACACTATGAGAAACGGCCGACGCACAGTGCATTGCACGCCAACCTCCATATTGGAAGTGTTTTCAATGCACAGTGCATTGCAACTCATACTTGAACTCTTTTAAAAAATAAAGTAAGT
Organism: Philaenus spumarius; assembly: GCA_018207615.1. NCBI lineage: Eukaryota > Metazoa > Arthropoda > Insecta > Hemiptera > Aphrophoridae > Philaenus > Philaenus spumarius. Next base: position 24,205 of record JAGFPH010000946.1, read on the forward strand.
ATATATGTAAAATCAAACGGTACATAACTTTAAAACATATTTTAGTGCTAATCTCTTTAAATAAAAATACCTGACTATAATTAATTATACATATTTTTCATTCCCTGTGAGCTAGAGGGGGAGGGGGGCGTGGCTATGAGCTATCAGTTTTGGCTAAACGTTGATTATGCATCGGTCAGTCAGTCAGGACTTCTTCTTTTATACAGGATGTCTCACGGTGAAACTTTCAGGACGTGTTCTACTAGTGAAAATAAAGAAAAAATTTCCTATAAACATAGGTGCGGAAATGATTCGTTTTCCAGATATCCACCATTTTGTTTTTTTTTTACTAAATAATTCATATCTAGAGAACGGTTTAACTGATTAAGTTAAAACTTGGCATGAAGTTTAACCTAACAATGATCTATCGCAAGAAAAATAATCGATTCTATCCAATTATGCGTTTCGAAATGGCGGATGTTTGAAAACTTCAAAGCTAAATTACTCAAAATCCGTACATTTTAACAAAAAAATGTCACGACACCAATCGATTTCGTAAGTTTTATTTTTTACAAAATTTTCTAAGAAATATCAGTAAAAATAAAATTTACGAAATCGATTTGGAAGCAATTTGTTAGGTCAATAACTTTGAAATAAACATTTTTCGGCTCTTGAAATTTTTTCTAAAAACTCTTCCTTTTCGAGATATTAGCAACTTTATGACGATTTATTTCATCACGTTTAGGGCCGCCATTTTGTTTAGGGTGAACCTTCGTCGGATTTGCGGCGTTGTATTCTACTAAATTAGACCTTTAATTTGATGTACAACTCAACCCACGCTCTCGTTTAAGATTTTCTTCTGACTCCTTGTGGGTCGTCCCACCGAAGTGGTAGCGGCTCATTGAAATTGTAGTAAAATAGTCTTTTATGCCCAGTAACAGAGTACTAAGTTATACAGTTCCATCTGTAACGGTTAAAAAAATATTTACCCGTTGTACACATGTTGGGTGTCTAGTCGCTCCGACGAGTTCGTTATCCAAAAAAATCCAACAACGGGAAACACGTTTTTTGACCGGAAGTAACTAATTTTTTAGATTTTCCCTGCGAGAATGAATGTTTTTAGAGTTTTTTCTACAAATACAAATGCAGGATGTTATTCTGCACATTTTGGTTTTTTACGCAACCTAATAGCTCGTTTGGTTCCCACAAAATCGATCAAAACGTAAAATACCATAAAAGGTACCAACGCCACGTGGTGGATTTTACCGTAGGGTTGGCGTGCGACGCACGCAATGAATTGGGTATTGAAGGTACTAACAATACGAGTGTTGGCGTGCGAAGCATGCAATGCTTTGTGAATTGAAGATACTTCCAATACGGGGGTTTATCGTGCGAACCATTTTGCAGCTATTCAGCACCGTCGTGAATAGACCTATTACCCAAATTGTTGGTGGAAACCCTAAAACATAGACCTATAATTAATTTTGGAAATTTGCTCAACTTACGTCAGCGGTTCAGCTGCGTGGTCGAATTATTTTGTATTTCTCATCGTGACCTCGTACTTCGATCCTGAAGTTATTGAAGAAACAACACTTGTTTCTTCAATGCTGGAGTGTAGAATTTCTAAACAGATCGTAGAGTGTCCATTTTGTCTTAAGGTTTGGAAACACAACTTGGCCTAAAAGCTTTGTTAAGATTACAAAAGTTGCTCTAGGCTTTGGATCTTGTTAGGCAATGTTAAATGGATTTGTGGGACAAAACTTACGTTTATTTCACCTTAGAATTTGCGATTTTATTCCCATTCATTTGATTCGAACGTACGAAACATGTTGCAACAATTCAACAACCACTCAATTATTATACAGTAATGCTTTTTACAGTGCCGTGGCTAAACTAATCTATAAAGCTATTGAATTAACCCGTACATAATTTTTATCTTATTTTGTATGTGTGATACAGCCTTAGGCTACTCGCATCTAAAATACAATGGGTACGGTACGGTGCGCGAGATTTCATTCGAATACCCACGCAAAAAGTGGCGAATAAGAAGTTTTCACTTCAAAAATCAGAGATAAATCATTACTGCATTATAATTTAATTCAAACATCTGTTCTTACAATTCGACCTCGCAGCTTGGCCGCTGACGTGAGTTGAGTAAATTTCCAAAATTAAGTTTATATGCCTATGTTTTAGGGTTTCAAAAAACAATTTGGGAAATAGGTCTACTCACGAAGGCGTTGAACAGCTGTCTGTGTGTATGCAATATATTAGTAGAATTTGTTTGCGCCTAGTGGCCTCGCGAGTTTGCACACTTGGCTTCGAACCGGGTACTTTTATGGTATTTTACGTTTTAATCGATTTTAAGGGAACTAAGTAAGCTATAAGGTCGCCTAAAAAAACAAAATGTGCAGAATAACATCCTAAGTTTATATTTTAAGACAAAAACTCTAAATAAAAATCATTCTCGTAGTAAAAATCACAAAAAATAGTTACTTCCGGTCAAAAAACGTACTTCCGCTTGTTGGATTTTTTTTGCTAACGAACTTGTCTGAGCGACATAGACAACCAACAAGTGTACCAAATTTGGACCAAATCGGACTTAAAATGCGACCGCTAGAGTGCGAACACATATATATATACATATATTTATTTATATTATGAATTTTAATGACACCCCAAAACATGTTCTGGGGACCATGATCGGTGCTCATTTGCTCCTCCCGACCTTGGGTCTCACCATAAGGGCCTCTGCAATAGTTCATTTTTCTTATGGAAATTCGCTAATAAAACAGCTGATTTGGATCAAAAACTTAACATAATATTGGGTTAGGCCTATAATGAACCAAAACACGTTTATTTGCAACAAATTTCGCAAATTTATAATCAGATAATCATTCTTTACAACTAGTTTTTTTAGGTTATGTAAAAGTATTACTGTATTATAAGTCAAACATCTGCTGTTACATTATTATATTGTTTCCTTTAGTTGGTAATATCATAGATCATGAATAATAATTAGGTTATACAAATACAATGGTAATATCAACGTTTGTTTAAAGTGTTATTTTTAAATAAATATGTTATTTTTGTAAATGGTCAACATCTTGCTTTATGTACACTGTACTTTAAAGCAATAAAGTTGTATTGTATTGTATTGAGAAGACATACTTGATAGAGTAAAACCTGAACATAATATTTCACGACTGATACGTTTATTTACTAAAACTCGCGTTTCAACGACAAAGTCGCCATCTTCAGTTATGCACGAGCTTCGATAATCAAATTATCACTACAACAGTAGCAAGCTTACTTAATCAAGGGTTTATGTAATATTTTAAAGTCGTTCCTTACTTCGAAGGTCTATGAAACATAATATCTTTCAGTTTTTACTTTCTAACTATACTACGGTATAGAGAAAGTATAGTGATCGCAAAAAAAATCTATGTTGAGATTTTTGTTGAAATATCCGTTTAGGAATCCCCTGAGTTCAAAAAAGTTTTTCTACAAAATGTTTGTCTGTATGTAAACACATCTAGAGAGAAAACTATTCGATCGATTTCGAACAAGTTTGCACCAAACATGTCAATTAGGCCTGTATAGATGCACGAAAAACTATTTTTTAAATTTTTGAAAAAGACCCCCTTTTTGGCCAGAAAACCCCCAAGAATCAGTTATTATTTTCTTTTTAAATAAAAAACGTCTATAACTATTTTGATAAAATTTGGCTTATTTAGTCCTTAATGTACCCTACCATATGCAAAAAAACTGCATCTTTCAAAAAATTACCGTTTAGCTAATAAAAAAAACAGATTTTTGGGGTTTTTACATCCAAAAAGAGGGTTTTACTTTAATGTGCTATCCTCTCTCCTAATTTAATACAATTATGAAGTCGCAGTTGGGGTTACATACGTTGGCGTGCGAAGCACGCAATGCAATGTGTGTTGAAAACACCTGCAATACGGCGGTTGGCGTGCGAAGCACGCAATGCATTGTTTAGTGAAGATACTCCCAATACGGGGGTTGGCGTGCAATGCACGTGCGTTACAGACATTAATAATTTAGCTATGGTGACACATTATTTGTAATATTTTCAATAATTTACATTTATTTTACCTTGGTCCTCCGCAATATTCGACTTCAGTCGTAACATTACCTCTTTCTTATCGCTATCAAACAAACACAACTCACAAAATGAGGAAGCACAATGTCCATTTTATCTGTGCGTGCCGTGACTAAATTAACCCATACAGCCTTTAAAACACGTTTATGTGCACCAAAATTCGCAAAATTTATAATCAGATAAAATTACTCTTCACAACTAGTTTTTTTATACTTATAATTAAATAAATACCTTATTTATATATAAAACTGCTCACAGTCCAGTAATCGTTTTTGTAATCGGTGACGACCGTTTCGCCTATTTCATTCAGGCATTGTCAAACCGAAACTTTTATGTTATAGCATTTAATTTAAATGCTCGTCACTTTAAAAATTACACAAAAACACACAACACTTTGAAACACAAAAAACTACATTTTAAAATAATCGCAATGTTAATTATGTCATATAACATGGACACACGTGTTCACTGGTTCATTGCTTAGTCAGTACTGAACAAAAAAACTAATTTTGCGGGTGGTTATGTCTTCTAGTTGAAGGGGTTAATTTAATTATACTGTCGAAGATGGTATTCGATTGAAAGTGGACTTTTTCGTTTAATAAAATAGATGGATCAGAAATACATTGTTTGTAAATTTGGAATTCTTCTAGGACATTCATAATTGGCCCTTTTGAGCATTATCATATTTATTTAAATATAAGTATATTATAACCAGTCCATAAGGCAGAACAACTAAAACAGTTATATAGTTTTTTTAGGTTAGGTAAAGGTCTTACTGTATTATAAGTAAAACATCTGCTGTTAGATATTATATTGTTTCCTTTAGTTAGTAATACCAACGTAGTGCTGACTGTTGGTTATTTAAATACGAATGGTGAAATTACATGCCGCAATATGCATGCAATATTTCCATCTCTGTCTTACATTAGCTATGTACAGGTCACCTCACAGTCGTCGTTTCCGTAAAACTATCAGAGTATACAATAATCTGTTTGCATTACCTTAGCCATGGGTCGCCACCGGGGTTGGTGGGAGAAGAGAGTATAAATATAATTTTAAAAACTCAAAGTGCTGCAAATTCGTAACACAACAAAGGAGTAGATAAGTTAATTACGAATGATTACTTGAAGATAACCAAAACGTGGTCAGATGTTACGATGGAGTCTGTTTCTACAAATTTATATTCTGTAAAAATACGACAGTAGTGCAATCTTCCCATCTCCTAATGACGTCATCAGTTTCCATTTTCTTCCGAGTTGCCAGCTACGTGCTGCGTTGAACTAGCTACGTGATTTATTGTTAAATATTGCTTAGCTGTTGCAAGCCAAGAGGTTATACCATCATCAGAGGCACAAACTAGTACACAAGGGACGCAAGTATCTTGTGTATTAATTCGCTAAAGAATGACCGACCTTACGTCGTGTCTATTTCAATCTCTTCCTACATTTTTTATGTATAGGTCACCGCTCAGTTGTCATTTCCGTGAAAATATCAGAGTGTACAATAATCTGTTTGCATAGGCATGGATAGCCGCCGGGGTTGAGCGAAGCGAGCAGAGGCTGAGTGCCTAGTCTAGAAGAAGACAAGTGTTGCCATGTACGTCCCAATTTGTATGGTTCCCTATCTGTGCACGTCCAGACCGTTTGACTGTCGAGACCAAATTTGATATAGTGGAAGCGCTATTTGTACTGGGGTAATACAGTAAAGTAATTATTTATTAGATTATTAGGAAATTCCCATATCAAAAATGAGCTATTGCAGTGGTCCTTTTGGTAAGAGCTAAGGTCGGGAGTAGTAAATGAGCACCGATCATGGTCCCCAGAACACGTTTTGGTGTGTCATTAATTTTCATATACATATATGTATAAGTTCGCACTCTAGCGACCGCATTTTAAGTTGGTTCAAATTTGGTACACACGTTGGTTGTCCACGTCGCTTGGACGAGTTCGTTTACCAAAAAAATCCTACAACCGGAAGCAGTCTACATTTTTTGACCGGAAGTAACTATTTTTTTAGATTTTTCCTACGAGAATACATTTTTTTAGAGTTTTTCTTTAGAAATCTAAATATCTAATTCCGTAAGCTCATTTTAAAGGTCTGGGCATGAAGTTTTGGGGGAAAACACTTTCCGGCGACAAACGAAAAGCTGCTTGGAAAATCCAAAGTGAAGACCTTGTTGATCACATTTTTTGACAAAGAAGGATTATCAATAAGGAATTCTTTTCTACTGGCCAAACGACGAATGCCCCATTCTACTTGTAGGTTCTCAAACTATTTTTGAAGCCCATCCGGCGTGTTAGGCCACAACTTTTCCAGACCGGAAATTGGATGTTAATGCTCGACAATGCACCATCGCATACCAGTATCATTGTAAGCCAATTTTTGACTCAGCTTGGCATGGCAGTTTTGCAACACCCACCGTACTCTCCATCTGGCAGGGATATGTCGCCTGCTGATTTTCCCCCCAATTCTCGTATATACAGTTTTCAACCCTTTGGGTCCCAGGGCGACGATCTATCGTCGATTAAAAAGGATGCGTAAAATCCCATGGCGACGATAGACTGTCGCCTGAGTGTTACGCGCAAAATCCCAAGCGCCGATCTATCGTCGCCAAGATTATTTCAGTCTTATAGTTATGTAAATAACTTTTTTCGTATAACTTGGACATTTTTGTGTACAAAACAATATAATCTACTAGTTGAAGCCTAATGTAATCATTATAAGAGCTTGTTGACATTTTTAAAACGATCTGAACCGATATAACTTAACGTCGTATTGTCGATGTGATTTGACGTAAATATAGAGAGCAAATAACAGATACATTCAGAGAACTGTTCCCTGAAAGAACATATTAGTCCAGGCAACTGTTCTCGAAAACCTGTTCTGTTCTTTCAGGCACATCTCTATCTTCAGTAGTTATCAAGAAACCAAGGCTGAAAACAAAAGATTCAAACGTACTTCTTTAGGTTTGGACTACAATAACTTCGTTAAACATATGTTCAACTTACCAACTTGAACGGGTAAGTTGTTAAGTCCTTACTTTTTCGTTCTCGTCCTTACTGTTCGATATGGCAATATTGTAAGATGATGGGAAACGGTTGCGCTGGGTTTCATCTAATTAATATGTAGTTAAATGAGTTAACCCTTTTTAACACGACAGTGGAAGTATGAGTTTGTATTTCTTACGTCTTGCGATAGTGCGAGCCATTTCGTATTGAACAGATACAATACCGGCTGAGCTACTCTGAGCAATGAACACTCTTAGCCTACCAAACTCTCCAACGTTTACTGATAAGTCGTTAAGTTTCCGTCAGCTCGCTTTAATATTTAAAACAGTCGCAAGTGTGAGAAAATCTCCCTTTCAGCTGATTAAAAATATTCAAGAGTCGAACAACTTTCAACAGAGTTCTGTCGTCGCAAAGTAGCTTCCGTTGAATTAATTATCAGCCGGAAACTTAGCTTTTACAGAAATAGAAATCATCAAATAAAATCTTTGCAAAAGTGTTAATTACTTTCTTACTAGTCACGTGCAAATTAATTTGTTAAAAATTAACTTCAAAATATTGATTTGAATGTGCAGTAGAACTAATGTAGGCTTAGATATAGATTTGATGTTAGAAACCGTTGAACATTTTGTTAACCCAATATTGAAATAGAATAAATTTAATAACAATGATTTGGTTTTACAAATACGAAATACTAAAACAAATTCTTATTGATAATTATAAATATTAGTGTTCTAAATAAATGTTGAAATGTAAATATGTAGGAGTAAAAGTAAAGTATTTCATAGTATTTAGGAGCTAATAAATGATGGCAAAGTATTAGGCAGGTAAAATGGGCAAATATAGGGGTTAATCGTGTAAATCGGTCCAGTGGAAGCCGGAAGTTTTTTTTTGTGTTCTAATAAATAGGATATTATGTATTTCTGATGCATTATTATTCAAAAATATTAGCTTTCTGCTCTTCTTCATCATTTAAACTTTAACTGTGTCAAATTTCATACTCATCCGTCCGAGTAATTTTTGCAAAAAGGGGTGCAAAGTCTTTGCTTCACGTATTAATATACAAGGTGAGTTTTAAATGTCCCCCCCCCCCTAATTTTTTCCGCATTTCTTAAGATATCGACTCCCAACCACCGCCGAACATCATTGATTAGTTTATACTTTCTTTTGATGAGGTTCACATTTTTGGCCGCCATCTTGGATCCGCCATATTGGAATGAACTTTTATTTTTTAAATGTAAAGGTAAGGTTGTGACCCATCATTTCAAACTATTTTTTTCCGTAGAACACAATGCCGCAATCGGTTTTTAATTATCTGCTTTCGTTCTTGAGATATTAACAATTTTGTAAAAAATTAAAATTTTTAAAAATCACTTGTTTTATTCAATTTAAAAAAATATATCGACCCTTTATCATCAGATATCACAGTTTGGTAGTAGCTTATAGATTTTTATTAAGTTATAAATGTTTACTGCCATCTTCAGTTTCGCAGAGAAAAGTTGTTAATACACTGAAATCAAACAAATTTACTAAAGATGGCAGTACAAATTTAAAACTTAATAAAAATTTATAAGCTACTACCAAACTGTGATATCTGATGATAAAGGGTCGATATTAAAAAAAAATGAATAAAACAAGGGATTCTTGAAAATGTAATTGTTTTACAAAATTGTTATTATCTCGAGAACGAAAGCAGATAATTAAAAACCAATTGCGGCATCGTGTTCTACGGAAAAAAATAGTTTGAAATGATGGGTCACAACCTTACCTTTACATTTAAAAAATAAAAGTTCATTCCAATATGGCGGATCCAAGATGGCGGCCAAAAATGTGAACCTCATCAAAAGAAAGTATAAACTAATCAATGATGTTCGGCGGTGGTTGGGAGTCGATATCTTAAGAAATGCGGAAAAAATTAGGGGGGGGGGACATTTAAAACTCACCCTGTATACATTTTCAAAAAGCTGTATATAATATTTTGCACATAGGAATGACCGAATAAACAATTATAAAGATATGAACATGTTTTGACGCCCGTTAATGTTTTCATTTTTGTTAAGACTATGAAAACTGTGCTGTTTATTTTACGTGGACTCAAACTTCAAATAGACAAATAGCATTATTAATTCTACTTTCAGTTATACAATATTAATATTATATGGTAAAATAGTAAATCGAATTGATTTGATTTCCTGCACCTTACAAACGTACACTCCAAACATCAGCAATTTATGTTTATATCGATTACAGTACGAATTAAACGGAATTAGGATCAATGAAAACAATTCCGCTTCTTTTAAAATTAACCAAGAACACAAAGAAGCTTACCTACACTAATCCTAAGCTCCTTATACTTTGCTACGGAACAGGAGAACAGGAAATGGAACCGAGCAGACAATCTTAAGACGGAGTTTAATTTCAAGTTCTTTTCCCCGAAACGTTGCAGAAAGAAACAATCGGCTTACATTCTTGTAAAAAAACAAACGTAGAGTAAACAATATAAATTATAAACAAAACTAAGGTGTGGAATGTACAATACGCCGCATTGCGGCAGGGGTGCCAACTTATGCGCATAAAACGCTCTACATTATAACAATAATGTTCAATTATGTATTACTATTGAGCAAGGCCGTAGCCAGGAACACTTTTTTTTTGGGGGGGGGGTCAGGTCAGAACCGGTGATTTGAATTTAAACCCTTTTAACACGTTCACTGCTAAGGACGCACATATTAGCTTGACACTAAACACTATAAGAAGCTGCCGATTCACAGTGCATAAAAAATAAAATTTACGAAATCGATTTGACAGCAATTTGTTAGGTAAACACTTTGAAATAAACTGTTTTTGTCTCTTGAAATTTTTTCTAAAAACTCTTCCTTTTCGAGATATTAGCAACTTTATGTCGATTAATTTCAACACTTTTATGGCCGCCATTTTGTTTTGGGTGGTCCGATTTTTATTTTATTTACGTCATTTTCCTGGTCTTAAATAGACCTTTAAAATGAGGTATCACATGACCATACTTCCCATTTAAAAATGTTGAGTTGCCCCCGAAATCCCCCATTTTTAGGGGACACTCAAAATTTTCGATTGCTTCAAAAGATACTTTGGGCTAAATTAGTAGCGTTTCCCAAAGGATATTTGTTCGTTTTAACAAACACAAAAGTTAAAGGGAAGGGGGTGGGATTCTTAAGACACCTGGTATACAGATTTCTAATTTTATTTTTCCAATTTTTTTTTTATCCTGTTTGAAGTGTTTTATAATATAAATACCGAAATAAATATTAATCTTAGTCGGAAGGCAATGGGGCAAATCTTCTCCCAACAGATGATTGATGCAGAAGTGATGAGACGCTTATATTAAACTATGACGTTTCGCAAAATTCCATTTGTCATTTTATTGCATCAACTGAATGTAGGCGTACTTATGCCATCATATGAAATAAACGCGGATGCTAATTCTTCTCTACTAAGTCCCAAGAACCAAGACCTATATAGCTACCTCATCATACAGACGTCCAGTCATATTAGGGGATTCACCTCGGAATGAGAGATAATAAGCTGTAAATTCGTATAAACCTTTATTTTGGCATTCTAAAAGTTGTCTCAAACGTCTCATAAAATCTCGTGTCCGGGTCTTAAGATATTCAAGGTCAAAGGTCACAGAAATCAGTTTTTCGCAAATATCTCGCTTCCTATGGTTTCAATTCTATTTGCATTAATTATAAAAATTATAGAGCATAAAATTATGTACAAGTTTTGTTCCACAACTTGTTTGCTATCTCTTATCGTTTTCTTACAAAACGCGCTCAAAGTGGAAAAATGAAAAATTGAAAAAATCAGAAGAAAAGATTTTCTGAAAGTTTCTCGTCGAGAGAAACTTAATTCAAGTACTAGGTCGAGGAGGGTACGATTACGGGAAGTGCTTCATAGTTAAGGGGGCGCTTGCCTGCCCGCCATATTGAATCTGATTCCCATAAGATCAATGCTACAGAATAAGTCGTTTTTTTCCGTTAATTCGTGGAATAAATTTAAAAATTTGGTTTCATTTTGAAGTACTGTCATATGCGGATGTTGATTGCCGAATACATTTTCAGAAACCGTTTTATTGTTTTCATAAACGTATGATATAAATAGTAAAAAATAGTAAACTTTATAAATTTTTTACTCAGTTGCAAAAAGAGATATTGCAAAAATCCTTAGCAATAAACACCCACAATCTATTTTACTTTAAGAAAAAAAATACAGCTTTCGTTTTTTAACAAAAACAGCACAAAAATATGCTTAATAGTGAAGGTATGTTTTGGTTATTTAACATTGAAATTGGTACCCAATATCGTAGTTTTGAATGTGGAGAGCCGAGCCTTAATGTCAATGAATCAGTGTTACCGTCTGGCTTTATATGAGTAGATATTGAACACAGAAAATTAATTTTATGTTCTCAAAACCAACTAGACAAAACATGTTACATCTGTTTTGTGGATTCATTTTTGGTAATTTGCAATATTAAGTTTACAGGAGCATTTTTGCCCCCATCGTCTGAAACTTTGGTTCGGATCATATAAAATATTGATTAGGACACACCAACTCCTAGTTTATTGAGAGTGAAAAGTTAAAAAATTTATTTTTAAGTGTTTTTTTTAGGTTTTCCCCACTGAGCGCCGCCACCTGGAAACGGATAACTTCAGCAACATAAAATTTTGCACATTTATAGAAACCAAAGTGGTAAATTTTCATGCTAAGTTTCATAAATTCATCTTAAACCATTCATGTAATAACTAGTAGTTCTGTGAACAGTACACCTCACTCGTTGAAATAACAAACGTGGTTTTGAGCTTAGGTTAAAAATAGTGTGACAGTAAGGAAGTAAGCAGAAGATTAAGCCAGTGAAAATTATTTTGCAATTCCCGCGATTCCGGGGTTTATAGTTCTGGGTTTTTCTTTTCTTGAGCTTTAACGAGTTTTTTTTGAGCTTCTTGAGATTTTTTGGCCTCATTATAACCTCAAATACATGCTTTAGAAACGTGAGTGGCTTTCATTACGATTTTAGTCCTAGTTCTACTATCTTCTGTGAAATAAAGTTTTGAAACCAGGCCTAAATATACAGTAGTAAAAATTATTGCAGGATTAACATAACCTCAATACTATGTTTCAGAAATAAGCCAGGCCTATATTATAAAATTGACTGTTAGAATGTATCCGTCTTTGCCAAGTTTACTTTTTTTGACAAAATAAATTGTTAAATCAAGCCCAATTTATTCTAATCCTAACGTGCTAAAACAGTATAAATTAGTTTGTTTTTTAACAGTAATTAAAAACTATAAAATTAACAGCTGAGTTTGGATAGTATTCAATCTCATGGCTTGTTTATAAACAGCTGTTTTGATTGCTGTATTTTTTACTATTTCGTTGTTATTTTGTAACCAACATGGCAACCCATAAGACCCCATGTTAAAATTTTTCAACTTTTAAATTATATTTTCTTAAAAAATTACGTTTTTACACGAAATACAACTATATGGGTGTACTTAAAAATTAAAACTACACCTAAATACAAAATTTATTTGAATTCGTTAGAGCCGTTTTCGAGATCCGTGACAGATACAAAGTTATAAAGATACAAAGATAGATCCAAGAATTGCTCATTTAAAGTAATAGGATAATGCGTAATTTAGCTACAAATATCGCGTTATTGAGGGAAAACATAGAACTCAATACCTACATACTTAAATAACTAAAACTTAACAATGTATTTACAGTTCCATATCGTATTCCAATATTATAAATAATTAAAAAAACGATGTTAGCGTTGTGACAACACTTCCCACGCTGTCCAACGGTCATATTTTGTATGTCCTTTATCGCCGCGAGGTTTCATTTGTTTCATCTCATTTTGTAATTCAAGTAAAGCTAAATGAAATACTTTTATAAAATAATAATTTACAAGTATACAGTTCAATTCTTTAAATTATCCTCTACACTTTCTTATAATAATATGTAATTTTTGGGCAAAGGATATATATATTCCTAAATTACTATTCAAAACAGGCCTAGTTTTGTTAGCAGTCTTGTAGTTGGAACATAATAACTGGTGTTTTAAAAATAGGAAATTTGAAATTGATAAATATTTTTATACAATTCTATTTAGAACTAAATTACGAAACTTTTTTACAGTTACGAAAAAAATTACAATAATTTTTTCTACTTTTTATGTAGGCCTAAAGTTAAACATTTTCCTTTCGTTACTGAACGTGATTGTTTCTTGAGCTAATAAATTTCTTAATTTTACTTCAATAATTTTTTTACTGGCATATATGAATTATTTAAACCTTTATCTACAAAAAAGCTATGGAACACTTTTGAATTGGTTTAGAATAAACGTATAAAAACATGGTTCAAATACAAAAACTTGGACGATTTTTAACAAATTCGAAGTTTACGGCCATTTTGTGAGCTTACCATTAGAGATACGGAAAAAATCAAGAATACAATTTTGTTTAAAATTTAATTTTCTATTGGCAAAATCTTATTAGTTTTTAAATTCGACTTACGGTTAAGCCACAAACTGGATTTGGAAAAAAGCTTACACTGAGAGAAACGGTCCGGCCGCCATTTTTATTTTATTTAAGGGGTTAAAAATGACAAATAGAAAAAACCGTGTATATACATGGCTCGGCCTAGGAATAAGGAACATTCATGCAAAAAATCATCAAAATCGGTCAAGGCGTTTGGCCGTAATCGTGAGACAGACATACAGACACACAGACGAAATGCCGAACGGTCGAGTTAAAACGGAGACCTCGCTTACGCTCGGTCAATTATTTGCTAGTTTGACCTGCTAAATAACACGGTAAAGTTTGATAGAATGGTTGCGGGTCACCCTGTATAAGCGTTTAATTTACATACAATAAATCAATATCCACGGAAAGTTTTAAAGATCTACGATTTTGTGGTCTACGGAGGGTTTGTTGGCGCACCTTCACTAATGAGAGAGTTTAGAATACAAATTGATTCGCTAAAACTTTGCTACTTGAAATTCGCCCCGTAATCAATGCGTCTTTAGTCAGTACTACAGTATACTTCGAGCTTGTGAAAAGCTTTAAGAATACGAAATTGGTTTTGTAATATGACCAGTTTCAAAGAGCATGTTAATCTGACCAAAGTTTTCACTTGATTTGGAAACTTGGGGAGTTTTACATTTTAATTTTCGTTCCAAACCTTTAGTTGGTTTACTTTGTTCACTTCTACTTTACATTCTGTAAAAACGTAGTACATCATCTCCCGCTCAACCTTCACCTCTCAGGCTCTACCGCAACACATTATCTCATGCTGTTAAATGTTTGACGTGTGTAAGGAACACAATGAAAAATGCGTGTAAGCTATACACATTTGTATGTGTGTAATAGTAGTCTCATATAAATAACTACACGATATAGTTAGCGTTATATAAAACCGTAGTTCATGGGCGACCATATGATGTTTTCTAGGGGGGGGGGGGGGGGTAGACCGGGGGACGGGGTAAGAACGCACATGTGAACTTGACACTGAACACTATGAGAAGCGACCGACGCACAGTGCATTGGGTGTTTCGCCCTACAAAAGACCTAACATTAAAACAAATAAACGGTACCAGGAACTGGCACACACTTTCTCACAAACATATTTAAATTACTAAACAGATTCCCTGTGACTTCATAATTGTAGGAGGGTTAGGAGAGGTGATATTAAAGTAGAAGATTAACAGTTAATAAATATTATTATTATTAGCTAGAGAGAAAACTGTTCTATCGATTTCGAACAAATTTGTCTATTAGGCCTGTATAGACGCACGAAAAAAGGTTTTTTACAAAACAATTCCCTTTTTGGCCATAAAACCCCGAAACAATCAATTATTTTTTTATAAAAAAACGGCTTTAACGATTTTGATAAAATTTTGCTTATTTGTAGCCCTGTACCCTACCATAGGCAAAAAACAGCATCTTTCTAAAAATTCTCGTAAAAAAACAACCCCTATTTTGGAAAAAAAAACCCAAAAAACAGTTATTAATTTTTTTTTATTAAAAAACTGCTCTAATGATTTTGATCAAATTTGGCTTATTTGTTTCCTTTAATGTACAATACCATGTGCAAAAAACCACATCTTTCTAAAAATTATGGTTTAGCTAATAATAATAACTGATGTTTGGTGAGTTTTTGTTCAAAAAGGGGGTTGTTTTTCAAAATTTTTAAAAACCTTTTTTCGTTCATCTATACAGGCCTAATTGACGTGTTTGGTGCAAATTTGTTCGAAATCGAACGAATAAAGTTTTCTCTAGCTAATATTAATAATATTTATCAGCTGTTAACCTCCTTCTTTAATGTATCCCCTCTCCTACTTTAACACTATTATGAAGTCACAGTGAATCTGTTTAATAATTTAAATATGTTTTTGAGAAAGTATGTGCCAGTTCCTGGTACCGTTTATTTGTTTTAATGTTAGGTCTTTTGTAGGGCGTATAAACTTGATCTTAAAAAAGAGGAATTAGTTCTCTGAAAGCACTTGCGTTCCGTGTGACCGCAAACAGCTGTTTTGAAATGGAAACCAAATCCTTGTTATTATTGACTTAGGCGCGAACATGCTGTTGAATAATGTAAATGTAAAACGGCGGTGAGTCTGTTTCCTCTAACATGCTAATAGTGAAACATTGGATTGTATTGGTGATCTGTGATTGTCTTGAAGGCAGAGAATTCAGTGAGAAGAAAATTGTACCCCGTTTCAAACACCTTAGATGGTAGTGACCGAAATTCGGCGGTTTACATTTTCTACGAAATAAATGTACCAAATTTCAGCTGTCCAGCTTCAAGGGAAGTAGAATAATGAATTTATTGTTTTAGGCGTTGGTATTCCCATTTTCATCCCTTCAACTCAAATAAATATGTTTATCTAATTTTATGTATCACATAAGAAACAAATGTGCGAATCAGCTCTTTATTCTCTTGGGAATCAAAGATGTATTGCTTTGGGGTATTTACCCCGTTTTAACCTTTTAATTGTAAGCGATGACACGTTTTGTACACCAATGTAGCTTTATAAGCGTAAAATCAACTCATATAAAAGCGAGTGTACGTACGAGCGTACGTACTTGGAGTAACATTTAATATAACAGCTGATTTCACCCATCAGCTAAACCCAGTGTATATTATATTTTGAGGTTATGTTTACAACTTGAATCGTTATAATTTCTTGTGAAGCTGATTTTTTTAAATATGAGTTATAGAACTAATGTATGTTATAATTATTATACGTTATAATATTTGCTTTGAGGTAAACTGTATATAAATACAACCTTTGATCATCAAAATATTTCTTTTATACAAATTTAAAGAAGAAATATCTATTCGTTTAACTTAATAATATTTCACCCATCATCTGTAATACGCAAACAAAAACTATTTGATTTGTACATTTAACATTATTTACCATCTTAGCTTTGGGGTTATTATTATTATTATAGTCCTACACCTTTATTATAAAGAAAATATAAGACGATTATGTGTATAGAAGTTCCAACGGGGTTGGTGTACGGAGCACGCAGTGGTTTTCCCTAGTTAAGTAAATATAAAGGATTGTTCATAAATAGTATATAAATGGTCAAAGATTTTTAACCTCAAAGCTGATTACATAGAAATTTAATGACCAGATATCATATTTAATTTCCTCTCCTATTTTGCTTCAGATTTCATTTTAAATGAAACATCCATATTTTATATTTATGACTAAATAGTTCGAATAAAACCGGATATTTCCTGACACATTCAATGAGTTGTTCGTTGTTCATATGTAAACAAATAGAAAAAATTCTAAAAATATCGTTAATTTAAAAAGCACGGAAGGGATGCTGATACGGAATACTGTGAAAACCCCTCTGTTCGAATCGGCAGAAGAAAATTGTTTTTCACTGATACTGAAACACGGATCCAATACGGCACCGACACGCCACGGACCATCAATATAATAATCAACTCCTATAAAAGCTAGTGTTTGAGCGTACGAGCGTATGTACGTGGAGTAACATTTAATATAACAGCTGATTTCACCCATCATCTGTAAACCCAGTGTATATTATAGTTTACAACTTCAATCGTTATAATTTCTTGTGAAGTTATTTTTTTTTTAAATATGAGTTATAGAACTGATGTATGTTATAATAAATCGACCACGCAGCTGGACCGCTGACGTGAGTTGAGCAAATTTCCAAAAATTAAGTTTATATGCTTATGTTTTAGGGTTTCAACCAACAATTTGGGAAATAGGTCTACTCACGAAGGCGTTGAACAGCTGTCTGTGTGTACGCAATATATTAGTAGAATTTGCTTCCTCCTAGTGGCCTCGCGAGTTTGCATCACTTGGCTTCGAACCGGGTACTTTTATGGCATTTTACGTTTTTGTCGATTTTGGGGGAACCAAACGAGCTATAAGGTCGCGTAAAAAAACAAAATGCGCAGAATAATATGCTACACTTATATTGTTAGAAAAAACTCTAAACAAATTTCATTCTCGTAGTAAAAATCTCAAAAAATAGTTACTTCCGGTCAAAAAACGTACTTCCGGTTGTTGGATTTTTTGGCTAATAAACTCGTCCGAGCCACATAGACAACCAACACGTTGCCACGCACCTGCCCCTCTTTACTTTTCCCGTTTTCGGAATCACAGGGTTTTGGCCCCACGTTCGGACGCCACTTGCCCTGGTCACTCTCTTTACCAGACTTATTTGCCCCTCTTCCTTACCTTTTTACCTTTTAGTTAATTTTACTTGAAATTCGGTCAACTTGTACCTGCCCGTATGACCCTTTTTGAGTGGTTGATGCGATGGCAAGAATTGGAAATTGTTTTTCTTTAATTTCCAGTTCTTATTTTAAAAATTTTAGAAAACTTTTGTTTTGTTTTCTCTTTAGTACACTAGCTCTTTTTCTAACTCCGATCTCGAGGTCGTCCCCGGTGGAGATATACTTGATATGATCAGAAAACACTTTTGCCTTACCTGAATCCTTATAATTAGAGCACTGAATGATTTATGGTATTGTACTAATTTTATAAATGAATTTAGCAACTCTTTCAAGAAATAAACAATTTATTGAACAAAATTACTATATCAAACTTACGCAACTGCGTTTTCAACACAAAATACAATGGATAAATTGAATATATATTTATAATTAATTTTTCGTCGATATTTACCACTGTGAGATGTGAGTTAATTATTATTAAAATGATTTTACTTTCGTTATACTTTCCCCTGAATTTACTTTATTTATTTATTAATTTAATTTATTGATTTTTGAATTTATTAAAATTTTCCTAGATTCGAAAACAACTTGATAATCTGTTACTTACAACAAACAAGATGTTCTGTCTTCGGTTCTCAATCCTGGCGGTGTTGGTCCTCCGGAATTCTCTTAGGTCCAGTTAAGTCCCAATGGTAGTACGGTTTTCGGCCCGTTACTCTTGACCGGAGTTTAGCTAGATAGGTCCTCGCCTCGTTTTTCTTCAAGATTTACTCTCTCTGACTTATGCTGATGACGCCCAATGTCCTCTGTTCTCGCGAGTGTTCCACTGCAATCGTTCCCTCAGCTAGTCTCTTGGAAAGCCCTTCTAGGATCTCTGAAGTACGTGGTGACGGTCTGGTATCTAAAACTGAACTAACTCGACAAGCCTACCGACTTTAGGCTCTTTCCCCTCCAATAATCGGCAGATTTGTCTCGTTACTGTTTACTTTTGCTCGGCGTGTTCATTCTTGAAATCAATGCAATTTGGCTTTGAAAATATCAAACTGCCGTAACTTTCTTGTCCTTGGCCCAATTTTGGTTTTGTTGGTCTCATCTTGTACATGACGACCTTCTGCTCACGTAGCCCTTTGATTTGAAGTTGTACGCCCTTTTTTCGCCGTGTTATTTGCTTCGCAAGTTTCCGTTGAATTTTGAAATTTAATTTTGTGAATTTTATCAAATTTGGAATTTTCTTCTTCCTATCCTCTTCGTTTGGTTCCCAAACGAACGAATATGTTTTTGGATTTCTTCTATCTTGTTTGGTTCTCCCGCTATGGTTGATTTTCGGAAGCCTAATTTTGCGCTGCCGATTTTTGTGTTTTATTCCCCCCCGATTTTACCTTTCTCACATCTCAAGTGATATTACAATGCATTTAACTATTTTCTAACCTATTCTGCTATTTATTACAGACTATTCTATTTTTTCTCCCTTTTGTTTAACTTTAAAGTTATTTATTTTTATTATTTAATTCCTTTAATTTTACTTATGATTTTTTGTCTAAGCCTTGCATAATTACCTTTTGTTAGTATGTCGATTTTTCCCCCTTTTTCATTTTTTGAATTCAACTTTATTTTTGAAGTTATAAGCCTTTTTATGCAAATTAATGATTTTAAATCCCTTTTTTGTTACTAAGTTAATTTTATTTTGAAATGAATTTGGGCTATTCTTTTATAGGCCTTATTAGGTCTCTATTAGGCCTAATTAGTTTTTTGAATTTATTCGACACCAACGATTTTTCATTTTTTGCTCTTACTTTTTGTGCTATAACTCCTAAATTATTTACTCTATTAAAAAACTTTTTATACTGTTTTATTTCGTCTTTTTCCCCTCTTTTTAATTAACCAAAATAATATACAACATTTATAATTATCAAAATTTAACATGGTTTTAGATCTGCCTAGCAACAAGTAGAATCTGACAAACTCTTGCCGTTCTCGACAGGAATTCTCTTGTCCCATCTTGTCGATTGAACTTAGCACAATTCATATGGCTTCTGTCTGTTATTATTCTGATTGATAAAACGTTAAACTAATTTCTTTAATAACTCTGAAACTATTCATATATCGTCAAAAACTTATTCTTTCTTTTATTTACGTTTTAATTTACTGATTCTTATGTTGTCTTTAAAATTTAAATTCGTTAACTTTTAATGTTTTGTGGTTCTAATTAGCAAGTCTAATTAGCGCCTTGCGACTGGCTAATTTCCGTCGCAAATTCCCCCTTTTAATAAAACTGATTTATTTGTTTTTCTAACTTGAGAAATCTGTTTTACTTTAACTCAAAATTGTTCCTATTTCTAACTGTTGATGTAACATTCTAATCTTAACAAATTTACATATTAATTTACCTTGGGTTAGACCTTCTTCCCCATCAGTCTGTATTCTATTACCTAACATTGATTATTACACACATATTTATTTACAATTTATATCTGAAGAAATTCCACTGCTGCTGGAATAATAAGACAATTTTAATACATTACATAATTATGAGTTATTTGATATTAATTGAATTGAACTGCTTATATATTTACTAATTACTTAACTACCTAACTGTACCAAATTATCAAGTTGGATTATGCCCTTGAAACTATTCCCAATTAGTTTGAAAATCTCACACTGGTAAATAATTTTTTGTTAACAGAAAAATACTAGGCTTTCACGACTCTGCTCGTTCCCCTCTTTGTTACCCGTCTGCAGGAAGTAATTATTTGCTTTGCCGATGTCCTTTTTAATCGAATTTCATTCATATTTCTTAATGGATCTTCCTTCTCTGTTGCACTCATTGGTTTCCTGGGTGAACATACTTTGTTTATTTACTTTAGCCGAGATCGAAAGCCTCCTGTTATTTTCCAATATTCTCTCGAAAATTGTATTGCTTTTTGAATTTGACCTAGTGCGGTGTCTCAGGTCATTACCCTCCTTTCAAATCAGCTGATCGATGTAGTTCGCTTATGTTATTTAACTCGCTGTATTTCCTTCAATTTTTCTCCGATTTCGGCGATTTAAATTTCTACTTATTTCTAATTCCATGGTTATTTCTTATATCTATTTACAACTTATATTCTATTAAATATTTACACTTTATTATTTATTATCCAATATACTGTTAACCAACCACGTTTTTAGCGCTTCCTTTTTTAGGCCTATCTTTCCTAAGTTTACTTGCCGCCTCGCCTTCAGCTTCACCTTAGGTTTTCCTCCTAATTTGTTTCTTCTTCCGTTGGCTATTTTCCCCCATTTATTTCTTCTACTTAGTTTTCTCTTGAATGGCTGGTTGATTATTTGTATTTGTTTATTTTTGTTTCTTTTATTTATTGGCTTATCTCCTAATTTTCTTAATTCCTTGCTTTCTTCTGCCTCCCGGACCTTTTGTGTTAGCTCCTTTCTGTTAAGTCGTATCTTTTTCATCGCACTTAACTCCCCGGACTCGAGTATCTTTTTCATCTCTTGCCCCTTAACTAAAATTTGGCTGCTCTGCTCTTTTTCCGCTAGTAACACCTTCTTTAATTTTAGCTGTGGATTACATCTTATTTCTTTCTTAGATTTCAATCCCCTAACACTCATTCCACTCCTTTTTCCTTCGTCTCGCCTGTCTCCTTCTTTTTCTTCCCTTTCTGCTCCCTGGACACGTCCTTTTCCTTTGTGTATTTTATTTATCTGTTTGTTTTGATTTTTGTTATTTATGTTAAAGCTTACTTTAATTTCTTCTCCCTTTATTTGTAACGTTATAAATTTATGCTCTAAATTTATGATTGCTTTTAGTTTATTTAATAAATTGCAACCCATTATGGCTTTTGTTGACAATTTAGGTACTATTAAGAAAATGCCGTTTACTAATTTTCCTCCTATGTTTAACGGTATCATTGCCTGCTTTGCTACTTTTTGCCGCCTATTTTTGATTGCTGTTACGACCTCAACGTTTGTTACAGGTAGCTCCATAAATTTGCATCCTTTCGTTTTTAAATATTCTGCATATTCTGATTGTATGCAAGAGTATGCAGCACCCGTGTCGATTTCTAAGTTTAACTCTTCTTCGTTAATTTTTATTTCTATTTCAGGACATTTTATTTCCTCCTTTTGTAGTTCTATGTTATTAGGCTCTTGCAATAATTCCTCCCGTATATCGAACGCAATATTTTTGAGTTGAAATTGTAAACGACTTTCTTTTTGAAAATTTAAATTTAGTTTTTTAAGGTTTTGTTTAACTTTTTGGCTTTTTTCTTCGGTCCCTGATTCCTGATTCGTTGACAATTTCCTTTTTCCGTGTTCTTCTAATCTTGGGACCGGACGCACTAGTTTTTTGGACTAGGTTTTGGAACGTTGGTATTAAAAGGACTAGGTTTTTTCGGATATTGGGTTTGGCTAGTACTAGGTTGGTTCCCATAGGATTTCTGGTTAGGGTTTTTAGGATGGTTTTGAGAGTCCGCGGTCCTTGTCGGTTGTCTTTCGAAATTTCCGTAATTTCTTGGTCCGTCGTGTCTAACATCTCTTCTGCCTTCCCTTTCCATTGCCTCGAATGCCCTTAAAAGCTCGATAGCCTCTTCGAAGCTTTCGCTAGGCTTTCCTACGCTCGCAACCCTTATACGATGGTCAAAATGCCTTAAAATTCTGTTTATTATAAACTTTTCAGGAATTGGTGGATTAAGATGTGTAGCTTTAGTTACCATTTTACAAAAGTAATCGACTCTGGACATGGGTCCTTGGTCGTTATATTTTCCGTTTTCTATTAAGTTACGCAATGTTTGTTGCGCCTGGTATCCCCAAAAGTTTTCCACAAATTTCACCCTAAACTCTGAGTAATTTGTGCTGTCTCGTTTTACGATTCCCCACCAGTCTAACACTGCCCCTTTTAAATATCTCTCTATTATTTTTAATTTTTCTTCGTCTTCTAATGTAGGATCTATCTCGGAAAAGTGCTCTTCCATGTCCTTTATGAACTTCATAGGGCTTTCCCTGGGTGTTCTCCAAAATTCCGAAATTTTTTGCTCCCCTTGGTTCGCATTTACATACACGACTCTTTTTTCTGCTCCCCCTACAAATCTATTTGTGTCTATTTCTCTAACCTTTCTTTCCAACACTTTCACTGTCGTTTCTAACTTTTTCTCGCTAGTTTTTACTGCTTCTACTTCGACACTAACTGTGGCTATCTTACTACTATTTAAACTTTCCGCTTCTTTGAGCTTGTCTATTTCCTCCCTTACTTCCACTATCGCTACTTCACATTGATCTACTCTGCCCTGGATTAATTCTATCCCTTTATTTAAATCATTTTTTAATCCGCCTACAGCTGACAATATTTCTTCGCGACTTTCTCTTTCCCTTTCTTCGCGCTCTTTCTCTTTCGCTAATTCTCTTTCTTCGCGTTCTTTCTCTTTCGCCAATTCTCTTTCTTCGCGCTCTTTCTCTTTCGCTAACCGTTCTTGTCGTTCCGCCTCTCGTTCGCGTTTCTCGGCTAACTCTTTTTCTTCGCGTTCTTTCTCTTTCGCTAACCAGGCTTGTTTTTCCGCAAACCGTTCGCGTTTTTCGGCTAACTCTTTTTCTTCGCGTTCTTTCTTTTCTGCTAAACGTTCTTGTCTTTCGGCCGACATTAATTTCAACATTTTTTGAATATCCGCCTCCTCTTTTTTCTGTCCTGTTGCCATTTTTAATTTTTACTTATTTTTAACACACAATTTATTATAATTCACTTAAATTTGCACTGCTTATCTCTAATACATGTATAATTAGGCTAATTGTTTTCTGATCACTTATACCGGTTCTTACGTTATCTCAATGAGAAATAAATCTTTTATTTGTTTAAAATTTTATTTTTCATTCAGCCAACGCGTTGGGGCGCCACTTGCCACGCACCAGCCCCTCTTTACTTTTCCCGTTTTCGGAATCACAGGGTTTTGGCCCC
>JAGFPH010000946.1:61806-73086 GCA_018207615.1 Philaenus spumarius
TCTTATTTTAACCGCAAGTCACTTCATAATATTAATGTTTCATTACACTTCACCAAACTGTGTTTGATAATTAAATCTAATCATATATTTACAGTAGTATACCCTAAATATTTTTTGTTTGTATCTCTGGAACTACTGAACCGATTGAAAAAATAGTTTTACTAATCAAAATCTTCACTATCCCTGAGTAACATAGGCTATAATTCATTTTGATAAAAACATTTTTATTTCAATATTTGTAAATTTAGTCGGAAAAATTCTTAGGTTAGGCCTTGACTGATGAATTACCATAGCAACCGATTGAATACAATAACAGATAAAACAGCTGTTTGCTCTAATATTTCCATTAACACCTGATTTCACACTTTGAAGTAACTATTTGTATTTCTAACTTTTGGGTTAGGTTTTATTAAAGTGTAGACCTGAGCATTGCTGGTTCTTTTAACCTTCATTATAACTGCTCTTATAAAATATACGAAATAATAATTTGATTTGAACATTTAACATTATTCAACATCTTAGCTTTGTGGTTATTATTAGCCCTACATTTTATTATAAAGAAACCATAACATGACTATATGAATAGAAGTTCCAGCTGAGGAATTTCCCCTAGTTAATTAAATATAAAGGACTAGTTGGCCCAATCCGGCTTTGACTGAACCTAGACTGAACCAACACATGTGTCAATACACACAAATCAATAAAAGCTTGAGTTAAGAAATTTAAAAATAAGAAACCACTATGTTACATCCTAATTAAAAAATATATAAGACATTAGAATTGAATAGTAGGCCTATTTATTGATAATATACAGTAATTGATAGTGAGCAACCAATATTAAGAGCTAATTTCAAATTATTAAACAATTATTTGTATTTCTAACTTTTTAGTTAGGTTTTTGTTTAAGTGTAGACCTGAGCCTTGCTGGTTCTTTTAACCTTCATTATAACTGCTCTTATAAAATATACGAAATAATTTGATTTGAACATTTAACATTATTTACCATTTTAGCTTTGGTATTATTAATCCTACACCTTTATTGTAAAGAAAACATAACATGATTATGTGTATAGAAGGTTCTAAAGGGGTTGGCGTGCGAAGCACGCAGGAGTTTCCCTACTATTGAAATAAAGATAAAATCTCGTCTTTAAATACATATCCCCCACTGCAGTTGAAAAGTCGGTATTGCTTATATTCTTTTTTGCAAAACTGCTTCAAACAGCAACGAATTACAAGATCTCAAACGTAATTGTTGATTAAGAACGTGAATCACCTAATTGCACCAGAAACGTTCCCAAATAGGGTTACACCAGACTGCTTACACATTCACTTGGTGTAAAAGCAACGCTACTGGTGTAATTTGATCTGCAGACACCTTCGCTACAAATGTTTGTTTATTGAATTAACTGTTTCACGTGTGACCCCTAGCGTTTACAAAAATCTCTGGAAATTTATCGCAATTAACAATTTAATTGAATCCTACACATTCATATTCTTTATTTCCAAAACGTACCAGTATGGTTGCAAATTAAAACAATTTATTTACATTTTGTTCACTCCTCCTTTCAGTTCAAAAATGTTAAAAGTCATTAAATATGTTTTAAAAAATGTTGCTGTAAAACTGCTGCGAAATGAGGAGTTGTTATCCAAATAGTATTAAGACATTGTAAATAATAATTATAAAAAGCATATTTTGTTTGTTATCCAACTAATAAGAAGACAAATAATTGTATTTTGAAGAAGCTCTCTTGAGATTTTTATGTTATAACTGTGTTAAGCGTTAATAAAGTAATACAATTTCTTAAATACAAAAATACTCGTTTTCTGTTAAATCTGGATGCAGGACACAAATCTATATCTATAAAATCCAAATACCACTCACTCACTGACTCATCATGAAATCTCAAAAACTACCGAACGGATTGCAATGAAATTTGGTATGTAGCTTCCTCTAAGGCCGTGGGTGCTCGCTAAGAATAGTTTTTAAAAAATTAGAAATTTTAGGGGGGGGGGGGTTGGGGTCTAAAGTTACTAAAAAAAAACACTGAACGGAATGGAATGAAATTTGGTATGTAGCTTCCTCTAGGGCTCTAGGTGCTCGCTAAGAAAGGTTTCCAAAAAATTCGAAATTTTAAGGGATTTGGGGGGGTCGAAGTCACTAAAAATCCCACCAAACGGATTGGAATGAAATTTGTTATGTAGCCTCTTCTAGGGCCCTTGGTGTTCACTAAGAAAGGTTTTCAACAAATTCTAAATTTTAGGGAGGTTTGGGGGGCTCAAAGTTATTAAAAATCCCACCAAACGGATTGGAATGAAATTTGGTATATAGCTTCCTCTAGGGCCCTAGGTGCTCGCTAAGAAAGGTTTTAAAAAATTCGAAATTTTAGGGGTGATTTTGGAGTCAAAGTTAATAAAAACCTGATTTGTTTATTCGTACAAAGCCGGATCGGGACAGCTAGTATAGTTATATATACAATCCCCAACAAAATCTTATCCGTGAAAAGGGGCCAATCCAGACCCCCTCCCAAAAAAGTCAGCCTATCAAACTAGTGATATCTACATTGTGAATCTGCTCTTTAGTCCATAACCTCACTTCACTTCTACTTTCAAGACTGCCATAACACTTTTATTAGGGAATTTCCATAGAAAGTATGAGCTATTACAGTGACCCTTATAGTGAGACCCTGAGGTAGTCAATGAGCACTGAACATGATCCTCAGAACACCTTTTTGGGTGTCATTAAAAATGTTATGTATATTACGTGTCCATAAACTCCCTTTAACCCAATTTATTATTTTTGTTACTGAAAATAAGTTAACAAAACTTTGTATACATCTTGTGTTGCAAACAGGACAAATTGTTTGACATATTTTAACCTCTATGATTTTGGGAGGCTTGAGGCGTTAGGTGTTTTAACAATTTCAAATTTAAAGATAGGTCATGTAATTCACCATTGAAAAGCTTATTAAAAGAGTAACATGGTGGCGCAAACTAGAGATTAGTATCTTGCTTCGTTTCAAAGTAATGGACAATCAAAGTTCTGAAAAATTATATTTTTATCATAACATCAAAGCAGGTTAACAAAAATCAAAGCAAATAGTAGTGAGAACTAACTTAATCGTTCAATGTATAAATGCGCTAAATCCATTCACAAATTGTAACAGTCACGTGGATGCCGATAACAAATCAAAAGACGAGTTTCCCATGATGGAGGAGGAGAAACCCGAACTACAAAGAAGCGGCAAGGTTTTGAAGAGAAATACGCGAAGTTCGTCTGAAGAAGAACACTTCCATACGTTTGGTATAATCTGTTACTAACATTATTGAACGAAGTGAACCTATTTAAAATTATCAGAAACTCAAATTAAGCTTAACATTAAAAAATCTTTAAATACACACCAATTTTCGAACTGTTAGAACCAAGCATTAAATTCATGAATTCGCATATAAAAAGAGACCAGTTTGTTCATCCAAGCCGAGTGCCTTACCCCGAGATAAATATAAATTATTTAACAAATTGCAATAATTAAAATAAAACTTTAATATTCCTATAAGACTTGTCCTTTTTTTGGTACCTGAGCTAGACCAAGATATACTTAATTGTTTAAAGTGAATCAAAGAAAATAAATTATGCTCAATTGAGTTAATAAATTATTATGTATTTAACAATTTCATATGTGATTATTGAATTAATAAAATTCAACAAATTTTATAACCAACCCTAATTAATTTCTTGTTTACTATATTTTATATAGATATATAATTAAACAAATATAAAAACTATACATAAATATATTATATGATCATAGTACAATATTTACTACATGATAAATTCAGTACGTTTGAAACAAAATTTAATCTTTATCAACCAACAGATTTACATCACACTTAAACAGGCATCATACAACATTGCTTAAGGGGCTGCAAACATTATCTCCTCGTTGACATTTGAATATATTAACAGTTAACCCTCATCCCCTACCCCAAGATACACAGACAAGAAAAGGGTGACATCTACCCACAGCACAATAGCGGCTCATAACATTTGTATTCACTTGTTGCACCGAATAGACAAGTGATCCTTGGATTATTTGCATTGTTGTAAAGGTTTCTCTCCCACCATTTTAAACAATATGTCGATTGTTGCCATTCAATTTCAATTGTTGTCAGTGATTGTTGAATGCCAAATTAATAACAAAATACATTGTTGGTTATGTTTACAGGATATTTTTATTGTGTGTTCATGGGAATGGTGACTTAAACCTACGTGTGTGAATTCTGGTAGTAGGTTACCTTTAACAGTAAACATTATAACTTTCGCTATAGTATCGTCATGGCAGTCCTCCTTCGTGCACGTCTTCGGTGCTAGTTATAGTATTAGTTTGCAGTTGACCCAAATGAAGAACTGAAATTTAAAAAATAAATTTTATAATAATAACAATAATGATGATGATTTATTTCCCCCCATTGTAACAACATGAACGTGTATTTGGTTACATTAGTATTTTCCTTAGCTAACTAGAAGCAAGTGTTTTGTATTTATTTCTATATAACATCTTAATCTGCTTAACACTAGCTGGTACATGCGGTTTCGCTAGCAGATGTGATTAAATAAATGAAAAAAACTATAGGGTAAATATTGTGCCTTACAATTTAAAAAAAAAACACACGGCTCCATTACCCAAAAACGCACAGCGAGTTCAGCGCAAATCGATCTTTGTATCGCTTTTAGGCCTACTTAAATTATTAGCTGTGCACCAATAAACTTAAAAAAAATCCCGTTTTCCTCCAGTTAAGCCCGAACATAAACCCCGAACAACTCCGAGCCTCCGTTATAACTCCTGAACGAACATAAAAGCTCTGGAGAGCACCATTTTTGTATGTATATAACAGCGTCATTTTCAAAATATTCCTACGGTATAATCAATATTACATAAAGGTTAAGGTAATATAGTATTTGAATTGAGTATTGGAATCTTACTTCAATAAGTGTTTTACACGTTAACACATTCTTTCTCTCACTCCCACATAAATTTAACTTCTTCTTGTAGTAATCTAAAAGCATGTTTAAATTATCGCAATGAACACCTATCACACGTCACAATTCTAAAGGGAAGAAATTCTAGTGATAAACTGTACAGAGATAATGCTACCTTTTGTTAACAAGCCATATAAAGGAGATAATCTGTAGGACAAATAAAACCTTCAGACTTTATTGCAGGTACTATAATTACAGCTGGGTTTGTAATAAAGTGTGCTATCTCGATTTTATCATTTAGTATGCATTTGGGATTTACGTAATACGTCCATTTCGTTTACTATTTCTCCTTTTCTCCCTTTTCTGTTACTTTTCTCAAACCTTTGTTCCTCTCTTTCTTTTAACTATTTATTTGTTACTCCTATTCTTCCTCTATTTCTTCTACCGCTTTCTCTTACTCCTCTTCTTCGATTTTCCTACTTCTTCCCACATTGTTCCTACCTATGTCCCTTAAAACGCTCTTCTTTCTCTGGTTAATACTTCTTTTATTTTTGTATCTTCTGTTTCTTCTACCCCTTTCGCTTACTCTTCTTCGTCCTATCTGTCTTCGTCTTCTTTTTCGTCCTTTGCACTCTCTTCATCATATTCCTCTATTTCTTCTACCTCTTCTCCCTACTTTTCTTCTTCTTTCTCCAGACCTTCACTATTTCTCTCTTACCCTTCTTCTTCTTCCTCTATTTCATCTACCTCTTCTTCTTATTTTTCATCGTCTTTTCCTTTTATTTCTTCTCAGTATATTTATTCTACCTCTTTTCTTTACTCACTTCTTCTTTTACTTCTAAGTCTTTCTCTTACCCTTCTTCTTCCTATTTGTCAACGTCTTCTTTCTTTCTCCTTGTTCTATTTCTTCTACCCTTCTCCATACTTTTCTTCTTCTTTCTCCTGACCTCCACTATTTCTCTCTTACTCCTCTTATTCTTCTTTTATTTCTTCTGCCTCTTCTTCTTATTTTTCATCGTCTTTTCCTTTTATTTCTTCTCAATATATTTATTCTACCTCTTTTCTTTACGCACGTCTTCTTTTACTTCTATGTCTTTCTCTTACCCTTCTTTTTATTTGTCTACGTCTTCTTTCTTCTTCCTTATTCTCTTTATTCACCTCTTTCATCCTATTTAACCATTTTGTCTACCATATATTTCTTCTGCCTCTTTCTCTTACTCTTCTTCATTGTATTTGTCTTCCTTGGCACCCTCTTCATCCTATTCCATTATTTCTTCTACTCATTTCCTTAATGCTCTATTTTTATTACCTCCTCTTCAAGTTTTTCTTCTTATTCTTCTCCCTCCTGAACTCCAACTTTTCTATTTCTTCTACCTATTTTTATTACTTCTCTCCTTCCTATTTCTTCTACCGCTTCTTATTTTTCATACTTTTCTTCTTCCTGCAGTTCTACATCTTTTACTTTTTTCTCCTCCTCGTGTTTCTTCACCCTACATTCGTTCTACTTCTTTTGTATAACATTTTTGCTCCTCCTCTATTCTTCTGCAACTTTCTGTCACTACTATTTTTTCAATTTTGTTCTTCTTTTCTCTACATATATTCTACCTCTCTCCTTGACGCTCTTCCTCTTCTTATTAGTTCACTTCTTTTCTTCTTTGCCTTAATTCCCACCTCCTCTCAGTTTCCTTGTAGCCTAATAACATGCTGCATTTATAAAGCAATATTTTGCTATAGGTTAGATTAAATAGGACTCAAAACACGCAGCAAATGGCATTTATAGTCCAAATAAATTCTGTTTAAGAAAAGCAATATGTATTTATAGAATTTATATGTCCACCAATAGTTGGTCTGTGCGTGTACAGCTTGTGATTATGAAGTTCAACAAGACGCTTCATTAATTGGTTATGGAATTATCTATTATTTCTGATTTGACTTGCGTTAACAAACTAGGTAAAACTCCTGCGTGTTTCGCGTGCCAACCAACAATTACAATCAACATAATTAACCTTCGCCTATGTTTTATTACACAAATTAATGATTTATAATATATTTATTGATTTAGCAGTCTATATCGAAAAACCAAAAAGAAGACTGGAAATTATTTTTGTATCGTTGAATCCAATAAAACAACAATAAAATGTTACAAAAAACCCTGCAGTTCAATCGTACCAACCTGTTCAAACAAATACTTTATCAAAAATGGATTCAATAAAACAATCTGTGAACCCAGAGCAACAATATGAATAAAGAATGTGTGGTTAAAGAACGGAGAATGTGTTGATTTCCCCCAGGATTGGACTTACGTCAACGGCAAATCTGGATAAGGCGTGAAATAAACATGTTACGTCTGTGAGTGGTGAGGCAATCCAACTTCTTACAGTCACTTTACATCTGTACTGATATAAAGACGTAAACTTGGATCTAGACACTACTGGTTTAAACATAACCTTAAAGATGGTCAACAATCTATTAATAAGAGGCTTTGTCCTGACTGACTGACATATAAACAACGTGAAGCAAACCCTACTTTTATTAAAATAAAAATACGACATTTTGAAGGTATATTCTTATGGGGTAATAGAAGCACACTAAGAAGGGATTTTGCAAAAAAAAACTATTTTTAAGCATAAAAATAGGTAGGCTACAATTATGTTGGAATAGCTGTTTGGATCAAAAGCTTAGCAACATAGTCATGTTTGTTTACATTCATTAGCATAGCAACCAACTTATGAAATTTAGAATCAGTTTGTTACTATTCACAACCAACAGCTTTTTTAGGTTAAATTAACAAAATAAAAGAAAACACAAACGAAAATCAACGAAAACTGCTTACTGTATTATAACTCAATTCAAACGTCTGTAGTTACATATCTATACTAATATTATTATAAAGAGGTAAAATTTGTTTGTTTGTTTTTATGTAGGACGTAATCTCTGGAACTACTGAACCGATTGAGAACATTGTGTTACTAATAAAAAGCTACACTAACTCTAAGTAACGTAGGCTATAACTCATTTTGATAAAAACATTTTCAATATTTGTGAATTTAGTAGGAAAAAATCTTGGGTTAGGCCTAGGCTGATGAATCAACACATGTATTTACATTTATTACCATAGCAACCAATTGAATAAAACAACAGATAAAACAGCTGTTTTCTAAAATATTTCCATTAACAGCCGATTTCAAACTTTGAAGAAATTCTTTGTATTTTAAACTTTTAGGTTAGGTTTCTAGTGTAGACCTGAGCCTTGCTGGTTCTTTTAACAATTATTACAACTGCTGTTATAAAAATATGATATAATTTGATTTGAAGGTTCCAAAAAAAGCAATTCAAACATCTGTTGATACATATTATAAATAAACAATCTGATTTGGATGAAAA
Source organism: Philaenus spumarius (assembly GCA_018207615.1). Lineage (NCBI taxonomy): Eukaryota > Metazoa > Arthropoda > Insecta > Hemiptera > Aphrophoridae > Philaenus > Philaenus spumarius. The sequence continues at coordinate 70,169 of JAGFPH010000946.1, forward strand.
ACTTAACATAATTTTAGGTTAGGCCTACAATGAGTTGAAACCCGTTTATTTGCAACTAATTTGGCAAATTTAGAATCAGGTAATTATTTTTCACAACTAACAGTTTTTTTTAGATTAGGTAAAAGCAAACAAAAGGCTTCCTGTATTTTAAGCCAAACATCTGGCGTTGCATATGATATTCCTTAGTTGGTAGTATCAACATTTGTTTGAAGTGTTGATTATTGATTATTTAAGTAGTAATGGTGAAATTGAAACTCATGCCGCAATTCAAATTATTGGTGTTAGCCGTATCTATTTCGATCTCTGTCTTACATTAGCTATGTATTAATGCTCAGTCGTCATTTCCGTTAAAATATTAGAGTATACAATAATCTGTTTCTATTGGCTTCGCCGTGAGTCATCGCCTGGATTGGTGAGCGAAGCGAGCAGACCAGATCTTCTAGTATTAAATATAGAAAGTTATTGCTCTCACGACGTCATTGGAGTAATAATAAAGGTTAAAAAGAACCAGCAAGACTTAGGCCTACTCTTGAACCTAACATAAAAGTTAGAGGTACAAACTATTTCAAACAACTAATCAGCTGTTAATGGAAACAGCTGTTATGCTATATATAATAGTTTAGAGGCTCAGATAAGTATGTAACATTAACGAATTGAAATTAAGTTACTGTTTGTTTAAACTAAACGTTTTCAGACAAAAATTCTACCACACGAATAACAAGAATATTTTTAGGACTTTATATTTTGTATTTTTTAACAAACTTAATAGGGGAAACGGTAAATTTTATATTTTTGGGGAGAATCTGGATGTTTGTGCTTCAAATTAATTGGTGCATTATCATGAACCCACATTAAATGGTTGTCCAAAATTAAGGCATAATTCTTACAAAAACGTTATTTTATTTAAATAATATTGCGCATTTTTTAAAGTAAGTTATTTTTAAGATACATTGGTATTTTGGATGCGTTAGTTCTAAGTTAGATTATGGTCTTTAATTGTGCCCGTATTTTGTCACATAAATCCAAAACCGAACACAGTGTACTTCTTCAAAAAAAAAATTATTGTATTACCTTTTAGAAACCTATTTATCTATAAATTATTAAGAATCTCTTTTGACGGAAGCAGGGATAGAAAGGCTTTGACATTGCGGAATAGATCAAATGTACCTAAACCCAATTTCACTACTTATAAGAAATACTAGGTGTGCATTTAAATCGTTTAATTGTACGCCAGAAAGTATTCAAATATGTTCAAAAAGTCAAAAATTCTCAAATTTGTTGCGAAATATTTTACTTTAACAAGAATATGAACATTTTGAATTTGTGTTTGGTGTTGCGTCAAATACAGTGTACACCAAATACAGTTGTCCGGCACATAAATATATTTTAAAGTGTTTTTAAGCCTTTTTTTAATGTTGTTTAGTGTTTTTAAAGTGTAACTATATTAATATTATAAAGAGGTAAAATTTGTGTGTTTGTATGTAGGGGTTAATCTCAGGAACTACTTCACCGATTGAAAAAAATAGTTTTAAAGAAGCTACACTATCCCTGAGTAACATAGGCTATAATTCATTTTAACAAAAACATTTTTTATTTCAATATTTGTAAATTTAGTCAGAAAATCCTTAAGTTAGGCCTAGGCTGATGAACCAACACATATTTCTTTAATGTATTTACATTCATCGCCATAGCAACCAATTGTATAAAATAACAGCTGTTTGCTCCAATATTTCCATTAACAGCTGATTTCAAACTGTGAAGCAATTATTTGTATTTCTATCTTTTAGGTTAGGTTTTTATTAAAATGTAGACCTGAGCCTTGCTGGTTCTTTTAACCTTCATTATAAATGCTGCTATAAAATATTCGAAATAATTTGATTTGAACATTTAAAATTGTTTACCAACTTAGCTTTAGGGTTATTATTAATCCTACACCTTAATTATAAAGAAAACATAACATGATTATGTGTATAAAAGGTTCCAACTGGGTTGGCGTCCGGAGCACGCAGCGGTTTCCCCAAGTAATTTAATAACCTGACAATGAGAATGCGATGCCGAAACCCGACGTCGTAACAATTACATCAACCAAGATAAGTCATACAACGGATCAATATCAGGCAATAGTTAATATTATTATTATATTAACCTATATCTATTTCTTATTGTTAGGCCAACTGTTATTATAAAGCAGTCATGAGTTCAATAAAGTAACCTAGGTTAAATTCCTGTTTCGGTTTTGCTTTTCCAAACAAGCCCCTTTATCACTAGCTTCGTATAAACTCATAAAGTCGATCAAATGAAATTACCGTTTTATTGCAGCATAAAAATATCGCCATTTGTAAAATTTACGACTTGAAGAGCACATAAGTTACCGATCAATTTACCAAGCGTTAAAAGTTTATCCCGCTCCTCTGTTTATCCTTATAACATCTCTCTCTCTCTCTCTCTCTCTCATTTCAACACTTCTACAATGTCACTTGAAATAATTCCGAGGTTTTTCGCCTTTAAAAAAAATAATTCCGAGAGGCTCAGCCGGAACGTGAATTCTTACTTGTACTTTTTAGGTTTCAACAAACAATTTCGAAAATTGATCTACTCACGAAAGCAGATTTTATACATATATATATATATATATATATACTAGCTGCCCGTTCCGGCTTTGCTCGGATAGACAAATCAAAGTTATATATCAATAAATATATTATATTATGTATTTCTTATGGGAATTTTTAGTAGTTTTTACCCCCAAACCCCCCCCCCTCTAATTTCGAATTTTTTTAAAACCTTTCTTAATGAGTACCTATGGTCCTAGAGGAAGCTACGTACCAAATTTCGTTTCAATCCGTTCAGTAGTTTTTGAGAAATCGTGATCAGTGAGTCAGAGGATTTGGCTTTTATATATATATATATATATATAT
>JAGFPH010000946.1:104062-116304 GCA_018207615.1 Philaenus spumarius
TTCATTAGGGTTCTCAAAGATTTTGAAGTTACTTCATGATTATTGTTCAAAATTTAAAACAATACATGCATACTTATCAACTCCTATAAAAGCGAGTGTACGCCCGTACGTACATACGTAGGTACGTTAGTAACATTAACAGCTCATTTCACCCATCATCTGTAATACTTAAACAAACCAAGTGTAAATTATAGTTTGGGGTTATGTTTACAACTTTAATCGTTATAATTTCTTGTGAAGTTGATTTTTTTAAATATGAGTTATAGAACTAATGTATGCTATAATAATATACGTTATAATATTTTCTTTTAAGTTATAAACTGTATATAAATACAACCACTCATCATCAATATATTTGTTGATACAAATTTAAAGAAGAGATACCTATTCGTTTAACTTCGGAAATATTCGTACATCTACGTAAGACATATTTATACACATATTCGATTATTAATTGCTTCACTAAAATATTAATAACTTCTAAATCATTTGATCTACCAATATGAAATAAAAAGCAATTAAAAGATAGTATGTTTATCTTTCTTTAAATATACAATAACGTATGTAAATAAATTTTTTTAACTACAATTTTATAATCCTTATTATTGTATACATTTACCGAGTTAAAAATCCCCGTCAGCATAGTTAGGTAGGCCTAGATAAGTAGGCCTTAATGTTGTTTTGAAATAGTTTTTTAAATGATGTATTTTTGATGTGTATCAAATTAATCAGCCTGTGATTTTTTACGGGACTTACTAGTTTATTTAAATAAAATACGTTACATATACGAGTACAATTACATTTATTTATTTCTATTTCCAACCTGTTTCACTAATTTGTTTAAAAAGTAATCAACATTACACTGTTGGAACTGAACGCAGTCTACCAGTTAATGTCTGCACATTAGGGAATGCATATTGCACATCTATCTCAGTTAATTACTTTTTTCTACAAAAGTAATGTTGATACAAAATATAGTATGACATAATTATAAAGATGAAATTAATCTAACAAGTAAAGTAAAGTGATTTTATGTTAACATTCAGCCGAATAGCAAAGAATTATATTTTATTAGCAAAATAGTTTCCAATTATTAGCGAATTTCCATAGGGAAAATGAGCTATTGCAGTGGCACTTATGGTAAGACCCAAGGTCGGGAGTAGCAAATGAGCACCGATCATGGTCCCAAGAACACGTTTTGGAGTGTCGTTAAAAACATAGGCTATATATGTATACGCCTCTAGCGGCCGCATTTTAAGTCCGATTTGGTTTAAATTTGGTACACATTTTGGTTGTCTACGTCGCTCGGACGAGTTCGTTAGCCAAATAAATCCAACAATCGGAAGCACGTTTTTTGACCGGAAGTAGCTATTTTATAAGAATTTCCTACGAGAATGAATTTTTTTTGGAGTTTTTTCTACAAACATAAATTAATGTAGGATGTTATTTTGCACATTTTGTTTTTTTTACGCGACCTTGGTTAACCCAAAATCGATCAAAACTTAAAATACTATAGAAGTATCCGGTTCAAAGCCATGTGGTGGATTCCACCGTAGGGTTGGCGTGCGAAGCACGCAATGCATTGTGTATTGAACATACTCCCAATACGGGGGTTGGAGTGCGAAGCACGCAATGCATTGTGTATTGAAGATAATCCCAATATGCGGAATGGCGTGCGAAGCATTTTGCAGCTATTCAGCACCGTCGTGAATAAACCTATTTCCCAAATTGTTGGTTGAAACCCTAAAACATAGGCCTATAAACTTAATTTGGGAAATTTGCTCAACTCACGTCTGCTCAGGCCTAGACTGATGAACCAACATTTTATGTTTATTGAATGCCTTTACAAGGAATTGACATTTAACTGTGTTTGCTATCTTAGCTTTGATGTTATAATTAATTCTTAACCTTTATTATAATAACATTAAACGTATGGAAACAGTAAATATTTGTATAAAAACAAAGTAATAATATTTATATGCAATTGGAAGATTAAAATTATGTGTTGTATGTTGCCGTTAAGGCTGGTAAAAGAATTGAAGAAAAGGCGTGATGAACTTCGTTCCTGACTGGGTCCCACGACCTCACACATTTACTTTTTTTTAATTTTGTCTGAAACTTTATTTTACATTCTAGGTGCAATAATTATAGATAAGAAATTCAAATAAATTGTTAATCTTGCTTGGCATACAATGTGCACAATGCCTTACTCTCGCTACAAATTGTATGACGTCTTATGTTTTCCCTTGCTCAGATTGGTTCAAGTTTGTTACAAGACGTTCTAATCCTGTTTTTATTACTTACGGTCTAAGGAATTCTAAGAAGCTTATGATAATTGAAACGTATTTTTTTACCTTTGAGTTTGTTTTTAATATATTTTCCCATTAACCGGCAACAGAACGAAATGCCACTACACAACCACCCTCTCTCCCCCCTCCCTCTCTCCCTCTCCCCCTCCTTTCTCTCCCTCCCTCTCCTCCCCCTCTCCCCCTCTCTGTTCTTCTCTTTGGATGTTATTTGTTTACTATTAGTGTGTTCTTTAAACAGTTGTAGAAAAAATTTTAGTGTCACTTTCTACCCAGATTAAAAATATAAATAGCCCATCTAGCTGCCATGGCTACTTTAATAGTAAAATATTTCGAAGCAGCTGAAACGCTGACTTAAGTTTAGAGAATTTCCAAAATTCAATTTATATTGTTTATGGTTTCAACCAAAAATTTGGTAATTTGTCTACTCACGAAGGCACTGAGTAGTTGTCTCTGTTTACGAAATAGTACCTGGAGACCGAGCTAAAGCTCGATTATAAGCAGGGCTATGATTTCAATAATAAATATTGGATTATTGAGTTTTGAGGTTAGGCCTATAACATTAAACAACTAAATAAAGGGTATATACAACATTAGGCTTACCTGTAATAAAAATACAGTTTAAAGGATTAACCACAATCTCAACGCTATGCCTCAGAAATAAGTCAGGCTTAAATTAAAGTATTATTTCAATATCGATTTATTCCTAGGGCCTAGTTCGCTCACGTCAATAACTACTATTATAGCAAATTTCCGTGAACATCGTTTAGGTTAGGCCTATAACATTAAACAACTAAATAAAGGGTATGTTTATTATGTATTCGTTGCCATGGTAACTATAAATAGATACAACATTAGGCTTACCTCTAATAAAATATACAGTTTAAAAGAAAGCAGATGATTATTGTAATGGCATTGAAAACATTTGCATCAGCTGTGCTTTGTATTGTTTAAAATGGACAAATTTTACTTTTTAATTTAATAAAAAGACGTAGAAAACGAATTTTCCCAGACTGGTGACCATTTCCAATCGATTTCTCGTGGCCAATAAAATCAAAAAATCAAAAATCCTTAGACGGAGATTCCAGATCCATTTAGCAGACAAACAATTATCTCTCGCTTTAGAAGATAAGATATTAGTAGAATTTGTTTGCACCTATACTTTGTCCAAACAGACGTTCGCTCTAAACCATAAAATCGACCCTCGGTCCCACATGCGCAGACACACTCACACGGCCTACCTGCTGCTAATGGTTCTTTTATGAATCACCAACTAGCCCTAGTGCTACAAAATTACATTTATCTAACCGTTAACTTTGCTTAATTTTTACTCTAATTAATGAACTCTAAATATTATTTCTCGCAAAATGAGTCCAAACATGTTACAATTGTGACAACTCTAAGCGGTTTTACGGTCAGTAGGTTACAAAATCATAAAGGTGACTGCTTAAAAATGGTTACTGAGATTTTATTTGACAAATATGTTATGCTCGTGTTATTTTAATATTATTTTCTTGATTTAACAGTAACTGTACAGTAACGTTCAAAATGAATTTGTATTTATTTTTATTTTGTTTTACTTTAGTATACGTTCACTGTTGTATTGATTCTGATTTAGTTTCTTTCTTTTTTTGCGTATATTAGGACATTTTAGAAGACACTGTTAGTTTTATGTTTTATAATATTATTTTATTGATTTATTAGTTATTGTATAGTAATATTTCCAAATGAATTTGTAATTATTTTTATTTTACTCTTAGTATACGTTCACTGTTAAATTGATTCTGATTTAGTTTGTTTGTTTTTTTGCATACGTTTAAAATCACTACTAGAATTACTGTAATTATGTATGTTATGTTATTGTGATCGTGCTAATTCTAATAAAATGTCAATAACCATTTTTAAATAGTCATATTTATGATTTTAAGTGTCTGCGCGTGGGGAGCGAGGGTCGATTGTATGGCTTACAGCGCACGTCTGTTTGGACAAACTATAAGCCTCCAGCTTCGACTCACGTACTGCTTCGTTGCACAAACTCGTTTTGCCCCTGCGGTAAAATCCATCACGTGAATTTGGACCGGGTACTCTTATGGTATTTTACATTTCCATCGATTTTGGGGGAGCCAAGCGAGCTATAAGGTCGTGTAAAAAAACAAAATATGCAGAATAATACGCTACATTTTTTTTAGAGAAAACCCTCAAAATATTTCACTCTATTACGAAAAGTCTCAAAAAGTAGTTACTTCCGGGCGAAAAACAAAATTCCTGTTGTTGGTCGAACTCGTCCGAGCGACTTAGACAACTAACGTGCGTATCAAATTTGGACCAAATCGGGCGTAAAATGCGGGTGTAAAATGCGGCCGTTATAGTGCGAACACATATATGTATTATATAAATATAAATTTTTAATGATACCCGAAAACATGTTCTGGGGATCAGTGATCATTTATAACCCCGACCTTACGTCTCACCATAAGGGTAACTGCAATAGCTATGGAAATCCTTTAATAACCGACCGTGTAGATTTTCCAAACTATTAAGCTTGCAAATGTGCGAGCCGATGGAACACACGGAGTTGGCGTGCGAAGCACGCAGTCGTCTCCCGTAGTTATAATAAAGCTTTAAATTCCCCTAAAACCAATAACGGACGCACACTAAAGAAGGCCAAACTGAAGTAATTAAAACAATATTACCGGGGTAATCAAGATTACAATTTGAGTGGATAAACTTCCATCAGAGACGTACCGATGGACATTAGTACTTGAAAGCGTAAGAGTTATTGAAATTCTCTGAAAAGTGAGTAAATTCCGTTCTTCGTTTTAATTGGAATTCCGAGAGTCAAATTAATGTTCGTTATGACCCGGCTGCCGGCTGCACGGTATTAATAAGACGGATGGAAGTTTTTATCTTGCACATAAGGCGGAAGTATTTTTAACTCATTTTACGTGGTAAATTGTTGTATTAGTAAAGCAACTACTTTACTCTGGACGAATAAGGGATCTGGAAAGTTTTAAGTTGTGCTTTTATTAAATTCTTTGCCTTTGCAAAATGGCACATCCTGTGTCAAAAATTATGTTAACATTTATACGGCTGACACGATTAGCGAATTTCCTCAGGAAAGATGGGCTATTGGAGTGACTTTTAAGGTGAGACCTTAGTTCGGGAGTGGTCAATGAGCACCGACCTTGGTCCCCAAAACGTTTTGAGGGTTACGTGCCGAGTGCGACCCAGCAAAAATCGTGGCTGTAGCGACCCTGCTAGCAGCTTACAGTGTCCCATGCGACCCATTGTTCCAGAGAAGAATTTTTACGGTGCTTCGTTTTAACGCCATGTAGACTGGGTTCTGAAGGGGGTTGAGCATCTGATTATTGTTATAGGCACTATGGTGATCATGAAAAGCCATGTCGTCGGCCCCCAGCGTGGTCGACATCAGCAGGGGGAGGGAGGGAAAATGGTGGGGGGCCCCGTTTATTAAAACGCTTATAACTTGAGAACCGTTCAAGACAGAACATTGAAAAAAGCGACAATATACTCCATAAAATATGAGCTTTAAAAAATGAAATTACGTTTATAGTCGTATAGTTGTTGGTTTATGAGTAAAGAGCATTTTTATTGTTAAATGAACAAAAATTGTGATTCAAATAAGCAAAACCAATAGTTTTTTACGAAGAAAATCACTAAATAGGTTAAATATAGACATTTAAGTTATTAAAAGTGCTTCAATAAACTTGAGAAAGCATGTTGAACAGTTAATGCTACTGTAGAGATGTTTTATACGTAGCACTAATATATACAAGTGCTTCGCGCGCGCCACCGGCGACGAAAAACCCCACATTTTTTACCTTGTTCTAGTATTTTCTAATTTTTAGTATAAAAGACTGGTTTGACCAAAAAAATCATTCAATCCTGTTTTAAATAACAGTAAATTTACTACAATTTAAAATGAAAATCATCTTCCTGAGGATAATACTGTTCGAGTTGTGGCCATTCAAATTTCAAGCAAATTTTCAAAAATTGTCAGTTTTTAGATAGCATTTGTGTTTTTTCACCATGAAACAAGGGTTTTTCAGCAAAACTGATAAGGACTAATTTTAAAGTAGAGAAATATAACTTTAATATGTGACCGAAATGGGATTTCTACCATTTCCGTACGGGATCCGTGTTTCCGTATCAGTGAAAAACAATTTTATTCTGCCGATTCGAATAGAGGGGTTTTTATAATACTCCTTATCAGTATCCCTTCCGTGCTTTTTAAATTAACTCTCAACGATATTTTTAGAATTTCACGAACGTGATTTTTTATTTGTTTACAATAAACGACGAACAGCTCATTGAATGTGTCAGGAAACATCCGGTTTTATTCGATCTATTTAGTTGTAAATATAAAATATGGATGTTTCATTTAAAATGAAGTCTGAAGCAAAATAGGAGAGGAAATGAAAAACGATATCTAATAATGATATCTGGTCATTAAATTTCTATGTAATCAAGCTTTGAGGTTAAAAATCGTTGAACATTTATATACTATTTATTTACAATCCTTTATACTAACTTAACAAGGGGAAACCCCTGCGTTCCTCCGCAGGCCAACCCCGTTGGAACTTCTATACATATAATCAAGTTATGTTTTCTTTATAATAAAGGGGTAGGACTAAGAACACCAAAAATAAGATGGTAAATAATGTTATATGTTCAAATCAAATTATTTCGTATATTGTGTAACAGCAGTTATAATAAAGATTAAAAGAACCAGCAAGGCTCAGGTCTACACTTTAATAAAAATAGCCTTTAACCTATAGCCTATAGCTCTCTGGTTCCGCCAAAATCGATCAAAACGTAAAATACCATATAAGTACTCGGTCCAATTCCACGAAGGGTATTTTACCGTACGACAGTTCTGTTTCGATACCGATGGCCGGGCTGCAACCAGGGCTCTATAACAAGGGCTATACCATTTTGATCATTTACCGTGACCCAGTATCGATCGCCTATGACGTCACCATGCTGATACACGCTAGCTGGTAATATTGCAGTAACGTGCGAGCAGTATTTTCGTTGGAAAGGCTTCAGTAAAATAAAATTTAGATATTCTTAATCTACAGTACATAAAGTACGAATTCTAACAGTATAAAAAACTTTTATTTTAACAGGTATTTCGAATTTTAATAATTGAAAATATTTGAGAATTATCACTGACTGACATGAAAAAGTTACTAAGCGAGGAAATTTTTAATTTTTGGGTTACAAACAAAAGGATATTTACATCCTTATCCATTACGTTTATGTACATATTGTTATTTTAAGGTAATATAGTAAATCACTTGTCCCCAGGTAATTATGCCAGCTAGAAAAAAATTAAGCATTTTATTTTAACATAAACTAACTATAATTTATAATTAATATTTGATATTATTGAAGTGGACACAAAAAGTTAAGTTGGAGGTTAACGTTTAAAAAATAACATAATTATTACGTACATTCGAAGAAATAAAATTAGAGATCAATGATGGAAAAAGAAAATCGTAATTACGTAAAAAATGGGTTTCATATTTAATTTAAAAAATTACCTTATAATAATGATATTATTTTTTAAACGTTAACCTCCAACTTAACTTTTTGTGTCCACTTCAATAATATCAAATATTAATTATAAATTATAATTAGTTTATGTTAAAATAAAATGCTTACTTTTTTTCTAGCTGGCATAATTACCTGGGGACAAGTGATTTACTATGTATTACCTTAAAATAACAATATGTACATAAACGTTATTCCAGTATCAAACAACTGTACTTCGGGAGTGGCAGCGCCGCACCTCCTCGCGCTCATTTAAAAAACAATTTCATAATGATGTAATCATTTTATCACAAATCGGTGATTTGGATAGTTTAGATCAATTCATTGGCTACAACTTTCCCACTGGAAGTTTGTTTGTAACCCAAAAATTAGAAATTTCCTCGCTTAGTAACTTTTTCATGTCAGTCTGTTATAATTCTCAAATATTTTCAATTATTAAAATTCGAAATACCTGTTAAAATAAAAGTTTTTTATACTATTAGAATCCGTACTTTATGTAGATTAAGAATATCTAAATTTTATTTTACTGAAGCCTTTCCATCGAGTTACAACAGCGAGTTAACGACTGCGCGCACATTACTCATATATTATCAGCTAGCGTGTATCAGCATGGTGACGTCAGAGTGAAACTGGCGGCACAGTGCCGAGATCAAAGAAACGGTTTAGCCCTTGTTATAGAGCCCTGGCTGTCACTGGCGAAGCAAAGCGTAAGCCGGGGCGGGAGGCTGAGGTGCAAACAAATTCTACTAATTACGTAATTACATATACAGTATTTCGTACACTGACGTAGCTATACAGCGCTTTCGTTAGTAGACCAATTTCCCAAATAGTTGGTTAATGTCCTAAAACATATAAACTTAATTTTGGAAATTCATGATGCGGTTCAGCTGTGTGATCGAATTAATTTCACATCGGAGCAAAATAAAAAGACAACAATAAAAATCAGAACACAATTTTTCAAATAACATTGCCATAATGACAATAGCCTAATAAAATTGTTTCAATTCTATCAAACGTGTTTACAAAATTACAATTGACAATCGACCCCTGCGTGCTCCGCACGCCAACCCGTTGGAACCTTCTTTACACATAATCATGTTGTTTTCTTTTTAATAAAGTTGTAGGATTAATAATAAATAACCCCATAGATAAGATGGTAAATATTGTTAAATGTTCAAATCAAATTATTTCATATATTTTATAACAGCAGTTATAGTAAAGGTTAAAAGAACCAGCAAGGCTCAGGTCTACACTTTAATAAAAAAAAACCTAACCTAAAAGTTGTAAATAGAAATAATTGCTTCGAAGTTTGAAATCAGCTGTTAATGGAAATATTAGAGCAAACAGCTGTTTTATCTGTTATTTTATTCAATTGGTTGCTATGGTAATGAATGTAAATACATTCAACAAATATTATGTGTTGGTTCATAAGTCTAGGCCTAACCTAAGAATTTTTTCAAATATGAATTTGTGTACAAATATTGAAATAAAAAATGTTTTCATCAAAATGAGTTATAGCCTAATAGTGGCTTGTAGGGGCAATAGCCCATATTTATAGGCTATATATCTAGGAGCAATACCTCTACGTGATGGAATACCTTTGCGAGGTGGTCTTTCAGTGTTATTCATTACAGTAAAAAAGTAGGCTACAGTTGAAATAATTTTATAATGTGTTGAATCATATAGCCTAAGCTTTGATTTTAATTCTCACTTTGAAACAAAAACACAGCTACAATAACAAAACACATCACAAAACTGCTCATTCAGGTGTTGTTATGATAGCTGAATTTTCCAATTTATACTATACAATCACCTGTTTTTAACACTAAAATCACCTGATTTACACCTACATATTCCCATGCTATTTAAATGGTAATTATTTTATTCCGTAACAAATTTTCGTGACACAATTAACAAAAATGAATATTTTCCCCCAAAACTTCATGCACAGACCTTTAAAATGAGACCTCTCCCAGCTTTCTACGACCTACCGTTCGGTCACAATTTCATTTGCACATTTGGGATTACGGAATTAGATATATAGATGTTACTCAGGGATAGTGTTGTTTTTTATTAGTAAAACTATTTTTCAATCGGTTCAGTAGTTCCAGAGATCCCTGCATACAAACAAACAAATTGTTACCTCTTTATATTACCGTATAATATTAGTACGGTATAGATTTTTCTCAGAGGCAATATTACGTACACATACTACAAACATCGGAATTCAGAATCCAATCTTCTAGGAATTCCCATTCCGTCTAATAGGTGGCAGCACCTTACCGGTACGTCGGTGCAGATTGTATTTTAACAGTTCAGAAGTTCGATTTGATTTTTATAAATTTATCAGTACAGTAAATGGTAATTTGGAATACCGCTTGAAAAGATATTTTAGTAAACTGAATCATTCACACGAGTACTGAACAAATGTGCAATTGTGAATAAATATAATGAAACCAAACGGAATGTATTTGAATTAATTAATGATTCTTTTTAAATCTCGTTCTGATTTTGAGGTTAGGCCTACTAATTTAAATTCTAAAATAGGCTATTTCGTTTTTAGAGCAAGGCTTGTTTGCAGTCGGTACTGTATTTACTGTAAAACATAAAATAGCGGGGAAATAGATTTCTACGTAAATGGAATTTTTAATGTGTTCACGTTTAAATAGAACATGTTTAAATTAAATGGTTTTACCCGACTGAGAGAATAATAAATCTTTACTTTGTCGATTCGTTAAAAAAAAGTAACAAATCGAATCAAATAGTGTTCAATACCTGTAAAAGTAATCAAAGTTTTGCTGAAAGCTTCATTAGTAGACGAGCAAGTAGCCTTATATCGGTTAAAAGGAAATATAACTTATTGTTAAATCTAGCCTAGGCCTATAATTTATGTTATTATTTAGGAGTGAATTTGTTAATTTTGCTTTGAATGCGAACAAAACCGAGAACAACGGCTAATCTAGGCATGTATAAATATAACAGTCAAATAACACAATCACTGCTTCATTCATCACAGCATCTTAAGGACCTTGTAGGGTTGCCTACATAGGCCTAAAAACCAGAGGGTTAAAACAACGTCAGGTACCATTAAAAATATATAATTTTAGAGATCTTAAATTCAGTACACACTTATTTTAGACCTTTTTATCAGTGTTAACCTAACATTTAAGAAAACATTTTTAACCCTTTGTACTGAGTTTTAAAAAGTCCTAAAATTGGGATGTTCAATACAAAAACATATTTTTTACACCTAATAAAGAACGTTTAGCTAACGAAAATAGGTTAAAATTGTAGGTAACAAACTAATTTGCAAGAGTAACAAAATCAGCTAATTGCTATTAATAAATTGCTTTAATTAGAAAAGGTTCTACCTGTGTATGTAAAATGTGATTTTTCTGTAGAGCCAAAAAACTGCAACCAAGTATTGTCAATCACACTAACATAATAATAACATTAAGCACAGAAACTACTATAACGACATTTTGATAACAACTTACCGAAATTCAACAACGCCGGCGCCGACGCCGGTGTGTTAGTAACTCGCATGAGCTAGTTAACAGCTGACATATCACGTGGTTAGACAAACATGAATTCGTATATTTTATGAAAAGGAGACTAAGTTAGTTTAGGTTTGGTTTTGCATAGTATTCTACAACTTAGAAAGCCCTCGTGAAAAATCACAGGCTGATTAATTAGATAACACATCAGAAATACATCATTTTTTAAACAAACTATTTAAAAACAACATTGGCCTACTTATCTAAGCCTACTTAACTATGCTGACTAAAACTAAAAACTAAAACTGTAGGCCTATTTGTTAAACATTTTAATTTATATAAGTTATTATATATAATTATAAAGAAAGATAAAAATAATATCTTTAAATTGCTTTTTATTTCATATTGATACATCAAATGATTTAGAAATTATTAATATTATAAAGAACATATTAATAATCGAATAGGTTTACATGTTATACGAAGATGTACGAATGTTTCCGAAGTTAAACGAATAGGTACCTCTTTAAATGTTTATAAACAAACTAGCTGACCCGGCAATGTTTCGCTATTGCTTAATTTGAAACTTTGAAAGACTGTAATTCGTATCCCTGAGGGCCGATGTAAATTATAATGGGATTCTGCTCATTGCTTGATTTACCTAACCTAAAATTATATTCAGTTTTTGATCCAAATCAGTTGTTGATCAAAATCAGCTGTTGATCAAAATCAGCTGTTTTAAGCTTTTCATACGAACAGCTGTTTCTGATAAAATCAAAAGAAATATTTCATCTTCTTCCTTAAGATTGACCTTCCATAAGATTAACATTGAAACTTTGAGGGCCACTGGGGCGTAGCCCTA
>JAGFPH010000946.1:116404-146679 GCA_018207615.1 Philaenus spumarius
CATAAGATTAACATTGAAACTTTGAGGGCCACTGGGGCGTAGCCCTAGTGTCCTAGGACTTTGGTAAATGGCCTAAAACCTTCCCAGGGTTAACCTATGTTACTATGCAAAATTTCAAAGCAATCGGATGGACGGTTTGGTAACGCATAAAGGACAAACAGACATACATTGAATTTTATATATATAGAAGATAAATTGATGATAAAAGGCTGTATTTATATACAGTTTATAACCTCAAAGAAAATATTATAACGTATATTATACATTACTTCTATAACTCATACTATTTAAAAAAATCAACTTTACAAGAAATTATAACGATTGAAGTTGTAAACATAACCCCAAACTATAATCTACACTGGGTTTGTTTAAGTATTACAGATGTTGAGTGAAATCAGCTGTAATATTATACGTTACTCACGTATGTACGGACGTACACTCGCTTTTATATGAGTTTCTGTAACAGGCCGTGGCGTTACCAAAATAATCCTGAACCTATGTTTTTAGTTTGTGTACATATTTGTTTTTGCAATGAGATGCAGGATATTATTATTTGAGTTTACAGGGAATTTTTCTAAATAGGCCAAGTAGGCGCGGCCTGAGACGGCAAATTCCCAGAGATGGTAATTTAAAAATAACAAATATGTTTACAGATTAGAGTATTTAAAAAGTTATACTTGCAATGATATTTTTTATATTTTTATTGTAAAGTTGCAAATAAACTTTAAGTTTTGCAAGCCTAAGCTGCTAGAATGAGGCAGATATCTTATCAGGAGGCACCACTACTGTATTTCGAGTTGCGGCTGACACCGTTGATTATGAGATCTACGTTTTTCAAAGGCATTAAATTGTTTTAACGATTCCAAGCACACAATTAATACTTATTGACTTTTCAAATCCACTTACTTTTTTACTTACTATCTCAGGCGCCTATCTTTTGGCCGGCCGGAAATGGACTCCGATAAATTACGCAAATCTCACTGCTACTAACACAACACGCAGCCAACCCATTGTACCAACACTGCCAACTAAAATATTCTACATTCGCTCTTTTACTTGGAACAGTAACACCAACACTGCGGGCATAAAACAAAATACAACAATGAACGAAATGAAACAACAATCCACAGCTTGGTTTACTTCAGGTATTACAGTCTATTGTTGTAGTGGAACAAAGAACTCTCTGCTGTTTGATTAGCTTTAGACAAACCTGGCAATTACACCGTCTTAATTTAGTGTACAATAAAGTTGGAATTACTTTTGTTGTCAACGTATTTACTTTATGTCGGACAGAACTCCTACATTTATGTTTGTGGAAATCCTACATTTGAATAATAAAAATCAGCGGACATCAACTCGATAAAAGATAAAAACCGTTAAACATGATGTACCCTAGGGCGCTTTGGAAGTTTACATTTCGATCTTGTGGTCTCGGATTATGAACTGCTTCGCTTCGATCGCATCCGTCACCCTCGGAACAGAAGATGCCCCGTGGTAAAATCCCCCATTTGAAGCAAGTACTTTAACGGTGTTTTATGTTTTGATCGATTTTGGGCGAACCAGACGAGCAAAAAACAAAATTTGCAAAATAATCTCCTATATTGGTACTTTCTTAGATAAAACCCCAAAGGTTTCATTGTATTTCGAAAAGTCTAAAACAATTTGCTACTTCCTGTAAAAAAGAAAGTAATTAAAAAACAAACTAGAAGGAAAATAGCCAATAAAGCCAATCAACCCAAACCTAAATTTATTGCCTTAGATTTTAATAAAACCCTAGAGCACACAGCACATAACATTTTCCGCAAACAAGGATACCACCTGGCTTATAGAACTTCCCACAGTCTGGATAAAGTTTTAAAACCTAAAAGAGCAAGAGACCCTGACCAGTATAACAGCAGCGGTGTATACCAATTATCGTGTGATGACTGCCCACAAACTTATATAGGCCAAACTGGACGCACTTTTAAAACCCGTTTTTAAAGAACATATTCCCTCATCCAAACCTTCTACCACCAAGAAAATAGTTTCCAAGTTCACAGAACATTTAATTAACACCAACCATAGTTACACAAACATCAATAAAAACTTGAAAATACTACATCACTGCAATAAAGGTCCGTTAATGAACGCAATGGAGGAATATCACATATATAAAATGCAAAAAGTAAATCCAGACCATCTTCTTAAACAACAAATTGCAATTTAGTTCCCACACCATTTTCGATTTGATTAATAGCACTGAAACAGTTCCAACGTGTCACAATGTACAAACATAATATACATAACCCCCCCCCCAATGCGCGAGATCCTTATCTGTTGACCGGACATTACCTCAGTTGACGATCGAAGACATTCGAGAACGGTCACCGATAATATATGTCGACCGTGTTTATGTTGAAAAGTTTTAAAATGTGTTGTAATTGTGTTGTTTAAGTGTTTGTAAGTGTATTCGTGTGTGCATTTGATAATGACTGATTAAAGAGTCGAAACGCGTCATGTAAGTGGAAAGATATACGCTACTAACCACATCAACCAAGGATTGTTTGACAGAATCGCCATAAGGTAATTATAATATTATTACCAGTAATTACCAGTAAAGACCCCCAATTGACTCCCAAATTTTTTCAAATTTTGGGGTATATTCACTTTGACACCATTTTTGAATTTCTCATCAAAACTTAGGATAGGAATGTCTGATAAAGTGAGGGGGTTATTATTAAGGTGAAGGAGCTAGGTGGAAAAAACGCCCATTTACATAATGCACTTTATCTCATGAATGCCAAGTCGTAGAGAAGTGATACCTATAGATATCGTTGGATAGGCAATCATAAGGGCTATAAAATATCGAAAGGAGAAATTTTGTAAACTCCACCTAGTAATGAAAATTTGTATTAAAATTTTCAAATTCGTTATAACTCACAGGAAAAATTTTTCCTAGAAAATTGGCATGGTGGGTTGTTTAGAGGATCATTAGATCAACATTTCGTCAGAACATATTAGTCACCTAAAACGCCATCTAATGGGTGAAAAATTGAAATTTTCTAAATTATAATTGAGTCATATAAATAATAAATAATTTGCATATAATTTGTTTGTTATTTCACAAAATATGGTCTTTACTGGCCCGTCGGCGTCCCACTTGTTATCTATATATATATAAAATTCAATGTATGTCTGTTTGTCCTTTATGCGTTACCAAACCGTCCATCCGATTGCTTTGAAATTTTGCATAGTAACACAGGTTAACCCTGGGAAGGTTTTAGGTCATTTACCAAAGTCTTAGGACATTAGGGCTACGCCCCAGTGGCCCTCAAAGTTTCAATGTTAATCTTATGGAAGGTCAATCTTAAGGAAGAAGAAGAAATATTTCTTTTGATTTTATCAGAAACAGCTGTTCGTATGAAAAGCTTAAAACAGCTGATTTTGATCAACAGCTGATTTTGATCAACAACTGATTTGGATCAAAAACTGAATATAATTTTAGGTTAGGTAAATCAAGCAATGAGCAGAATCCCATTATAATTTACATCGGCCCTCAGGGATACGAATTACAGTCTAACAATCCAGTAAGGCTACAACATTGAAGAATGGCGTATTTTATATTTGTCATTGCCATAGCAACCAATTAATAACACTTTTTTCGTTACGCATTACATTTTCTATTTTTGTTAACTCCTACCGCAACCAGGGTTAAGGAGCTTCGTTCCTAAAACTTGCTTCCTCGTATGTACCGAATTTTTACCAAATCGGACGTAAAATGTGGTGCGAACACGTACACAGTTTTTAATGACACCCAGGGCCGGATTTAGGCACAGGCAAAGTAGGCGCGCGCCTAGGGGCCCGCGCCACACAAGGGCCCGCACCACAAAAAAAATTATATATTTTAGGCAGTACCGGTAGGCTAGATAAAAAGATTTTCGAGGTCGATGAAATGCCACTAGTATATGATAATAATATTGTCATTTGAAATTCGCACGCACGGCTAATAGTGCAGTACTCATAAAAATTGGTTTGACTGAGAGGTTATGAGACTTGAAGCTAACAAACTTGTCCACACTCGTTTTTGGGTTTCTTAACAAGTTAATGACACTGTCTGCTAAAGAAGTCCTAACTGCAAGTGAAAAACTTGCTAACATATATTGCAATGACTTGGATGACAACATAGGAAATGAATTCATTTAGTTTCAAGCGTTTTCTATTCAATACCAATCAGACCTTGAAAAAAGTGAAGTTATCATGAGTAAAGAGAGATGGCTCTACAAACTGCTGCTAGAAAACAATCTAAAAGACTGTCTGCCAAACGTAGAAGTTACGTTGAGGATGTACCTGTAGCTAATGGTTACAAACTGTTCGGCAGAAAGATCGTTTTCTAAACTAAAACTCATAAAAAATAGGTTGAGGACCTCAATGGTTGAACCCCGTCTGAACTGGTTGGCGTTGCTCAGCATCGAAAATGACATACTAAGACAGCTAAATCAAGAAGAAATAATCAACACCTTTTTAAATTTGAAGCTCAGGAGGAAACCTATTAGCAGTAAGCAGTAATTAAATATGTATGTTATTTTATTAAAAGCAGTACTAAAATCCATTTCATGAAATAAAAGCAATCCTTCTTCAGAACTTAAATATAATGTACTGTATCAAAAATCAAAAGTAACTTTTCCAATGTTTTAATTTTCAAAATACAGTAGTTTGTCAAGTACATGTGTAGTACCAATGTTTTATTTTATTATTTTTTTTGAATTAGCGAATTTTTTGAAGTAGTGTTTGACTCAATGAATGGAAATTTTGTACTGTAAATAATGTACAATTTACGGTAACTTATACTACCTAATTATGGGTGCATTTATAAATAATAATTTTAGCAGTTGTGTTAATAAATATTTTTAAGTGTTTTGCTGAATTTTTCATTATTTAACCTATTTATCACCATGCAAAATTAAAGTTAAAATTTAAATTTCCCGTCTTTATAAATTTGGTGCTCTTAAATCTTATACCTTCATTTTTAACCACAAATAAGCCTTAAAATGAGATTTTCAAGGTCATTTTATCAAAAACTTTTACGATTCTTTTTTCAAAACTGTTAGAATATAAATGTAATCTAGGGTAAAATATTTACGGTATATAAATTCCAGTCTCAAAAGTGCTTTTATTAGTAGTAAAATTGACTGCCAAATTGCAAAAAAACATGTTTTCAGAGGTTATATTTTTTTTAATTTCCCCGGACCCCCCGTTTTGCTGGGGGGGTTCCCCACCCCCCCCCCCCCCCCCGACCCCCGGTAGGGCCCGCACCACACGCTGAGCCTAGGGGCCCTTATGACCAAAATCCGGCCCTGATGACACCCCAAAACTTATTCTGGGGACCACGATCGGTGCTCATTGATCGCTCCCGACCCTAGGTCTCGCCGGAAGAGTCCACTGCAATAGCTCGTCTTTCCCATGGAAATTCTCTAATAACCTGCATTTTTGGGACTGCGTAGTTTACTCCAAATATTTAGCAGTTTCCAAGTCAACTTGACTTTACGAGCTTGTCTCAGATGCACCATTAAGTACATAAACCACTTAGCCACCAAGCCTGCCACTATATTACTCACATTAAACTGACGTTCCCCTTGCTAAATTATTAACAACAGTTTAATGACGCAATACGCAGATACCTAAACATCTGTCCCTTTAAACACAACTTGAGATTATAAAGTAGTAAATACGGGGGGGGGGGGCTCGTATATAGCTTCGCGTCCCAACCCCGCCTTAACCTTCGGCCTCAGATGGCTGCTTTGCTTCGCTCGCAGTTGGAAAATTCGCTAAAGAATCTCGTTAATCTTTGGCTCGTTTGTACATAGGTTTGTAAAATTATGAAACCAGGCTTAAATATATTAACAATAATTACAAAATTAATTATAACCTCAAATTCATTTTATTATAATTACTTTTTCGGACATTTGCCATCATTTGTGTGTTAAATAATCAAACACGACGTTTCGGGAATACAAATCAATTCCCGTTATCAAGTGACTCAAATTCATGCTTTAGAAAAGTGAGAGGCTTTCATTACGATTTTAGTCCTAGTTCTACTATCTTCTATCAACTAAAGTTTTGAAACCAGGCCTGAATATAGTAAAAATTATTGCCGGATTAACATAACCTCAATACTATTTCAGGGATGAGCCAGGCCTATATTACAAAATTGACTATTAGAAATTATCCATCTTTGCCAAGTTTACCTTTTTTTTTGACAAAATAAGTTGTTAAATCAGGCCCAATTTATTCAATTCCAACGTGCTAAACAGTATAAATTAGCTTGTTTTTTAACAGTAAGTACCAGGAGACCGAGCTTAAGCTCGATTATAAGCAGGGCCTAGTTCGCTCACGTCAATAACTATTATTGCAAATTTCCGTGAACATCGTTTAGGTTAGGCCTATAACATTAAACAACTAAATAAAGGGTATGTTTATTTAGCAGAAGTATTCGTTGCCATGGTAACTATAAATAGATACAACATTAGGCTTACCTCTAATAAAATATACAGTTTAAAAGAAAGCAGATGATTATTGTAATGGCATTGAAAACATTTGCATCAGCTGTGCTTTGTATTGTTTAAAATGGACAAATTTCACTTTTTAATTTAATAAAAAGACGTAGAAAACGAATTTTCCCAGACTGGTGACCATTTCCAATCGATTTCTCGTGGCCAAAAGCCCCATATAAAATAAAAAATAAAAAATCCTTAGACGGAGATTCCAGATCCATTTAGCAGACAGACAATTATCTCTCGCTTTAGAAGATAAGATTAAAAAACTATTCAATGAACAGCTGATTTTGGATAATACTCAATCTCATTTCTATTCCACTCTATTTACAACGTGCTAAAACAGCATAAATTGGCTTGTTTATAAACAGCTGTTTTGATCGCTTTATTTACTATTTCGTTGTTATTTTGTAACCAACATGGCAACCCATAAGACCCTATGTTAAAATGTTTCAACTTTTAAATTATATTTTCTCAAAAAATTCCGTTTTTGCACGAAATACAACTATATGGGTGTACTTAAAAATCAAAACTACACCTAAATACAAAATTTCTTTGAATTCGTTAGAGCCGTTTTCGAGATCCGCGACAGATACAAAAATTGCTCCTTTAAAGTAATAGGATACATGCTAACAGGTATAATTTGTGTTGTTACTGTTACATACACAATGAACACTGTGTGTGATTTAATCTATTAGCGAATTTAGTTAGGAAAAATAATTCGACCACGCAGCTGAACCGCTGACGTGATTTGATCAAATTTCCAAAATTAAGTTTATTTTTTATGTTTTAGGGTTTCAACCGACTATTTGGGAAATTGGTCTACTCACGACGGCGTTGAATAGCTGCCTGCGTGTACGAAATCCACCACGTGGATTTAAACCGGGTACTTGTACTTTATTTTGATTGATTTTGGGCGAACCAAGCGAGCTATAAGGTCGTGTAAAACAAAATGTGCAGAATAATGTCCTACATTTAATTTTTTAGATAAAACTCTAAAAAAGTTTCATTCTAGTGCGAAAAGTTTCAAAAAATAGTTATTTCCTATCAAAAAACGTACTTCCGGTCGTTGGATTTTTTGGCTAACGAACTCGTCCGAGCTACGTAGACAACCAACAATGTGTGTAATAAATTTGGACCAAATCGGACCTAAAATGCGGCCGTTAGAGTGCAAACGCATATTTACATATTATATCTATAGGATATGTTTTTATATAAAACAAAGTGGGTTTGTTAGGCCACTTATAACTCAAGAACGGCTGAACCAATTTTTATAATCTTTGATTTGTTGGATTTTTCTCCGCCCAAATAGCAGAATATCTATTAAAATATAGGAAAATTACATAAATAAAATTAAACACACGAAATAGTTTTAGGTAAGGCCTAGGCTGATGAACTGTATTTACATTCATTAACACAGCAATGTTGTTCGTTGGTAAGCGCATCACTTGATAACGGCTGGACTAATTTGGCAATTTTTTGTTTTAAAATGTTCGTAATAGTCCGAATTAAGTTTTATGAAAAGAAAATTTTGAAAAGTTTCCCGGATAATTTTCAAGTTCGGGAAAAACTGAACATCCATTTTCCTATGAATTTAAGACCATAACTGCTGTACTAATAAAATGCTTAGTAACACATGTTCGTTTACATTCATTACCATAGCAACTTTAATAAGTTTATTATTCTTAAAAACCGACAGCTTTTTTAGGTTAGATTGACCAACTTAAAGCAAACAAATACAAAAATCACTAAAAATTATTACTATATTTTAATTCAATTCAAACATTGGTTGTTACATATTACATACAAAACAACTGATTTGGAACAAAAACTGAACATAATTAATTTTAGGTTAGGCCTTCAATGAACCAAAACACGTTTATTTTCAAACAATTGGGCTAATTTAGAAACAGGTTTTTTACAATTCTGCACAAATATCAGTTTTTTTTAGATTAGGTAAAAGCAAACAACATTTTTACTGTATTATCTATAAAGGTTTACAAACTATAAATCTAAATTTGTGTAGTATATTCTTAAGTGGCATAAAAACAATTTTGCAATTCGATTACTTAAGTCAATGTAATGAAATGGAATAACTACCCTTTAAATTAAATCAAGCAATATCGAAGCATTGCTGGGTCTACTAGTATATAATATATATAATTTTAATGATACTCCAAAACGTGTTCTAGGGACCATGATCGGTGCTCATTTACTACTCCCGACCTTAGGTCTTACCATAAGAGTCACTGCAATAGCTCTTCTTTCCTATGGAAATTCGCTAACAAGCTATTGCGGGAGTGGTTGATGAGCACCAATTTAAACTACCAATTAAATTGATGTTGTTTATGAAAAGTATTTATGCTTAAAACGTAGTTGTTCGAAGGATTAAGTAACAAAATATGAATGCTAGTTACAAGATAAAGCTTAACAACTATCAATGCTAATTCAGTGGATTTTTCGACTAGGCGCTCCATACTTAGTCAAAATTATACGTACACGTTTTGAAATACATAGCAAGAAGGTATTGTAGATGAAGTTTAACAGCTTAAATCTAATATTTAAAGCTCTGCTAAATTACAATAGATTCACCTAACCACAGGTCTGCAGCGGCCATAACACACAGATGGTGCTGTAGTTATCACAGATAAATAATAGAATGCAGCACTGGTTAAGACAGAACATGTACCACCCTTTTTCACTGCGGACTTGGTTGTTGGCACAGTCTATGGGATATGTGTTGTGTAAATTATGGGATTTCAGAATTGCGTACAAATTCATTTCCGTATACGAAATCAAGGATTTTTAGTTTGAATTCTATTCTCTAAAATTTCTATTTTTATTAAATTCATTGTTGTTAGCCTTAGATCTACATATATTTTATAACATATGAATTACTTTGTGTCAATTGTAGGCCTAGTCTTTTAATTGGTTTTACTATACCTTAATTATACGTGGCTACATGTTTCACTGCCACAGGCAGCATCATCAGGCCAGCTATTATGTCCACTTAAAAACTCATTTGTACGCCTCATTTATTAAACATGGTGTGCCTCAGGGATCAATTTTGGGACCTTTGTTATTCCTGCGTTATACATGGTGATTCAGAACTCTGCGGCAATCTCGCGGAAGCTCATTCTATATCTAAAAATATAAAGAGTTCATATAAACATAGGCCCGAAAAGGCTTTGTTTTCCAGATATCCGCCATTTGGTTTTTGTACAAAATAATACATATCTAGAGACATGTTTGACTGAGTTTAAACTCAGCATGAAGTTTAAACTAACAATGATATGTCTCAAGAAAAATAAGCGATTATATCAAATAATGCGTTTCAAAATGGCGGCTGTTTGAAAATTTCAAACCTAAATTACTGTACTCAAAAAACGTACATTTTAACAAAAAAATGTCAAGACACATTTTTGTAGCCATTTTGATTCTATAGGGATAGTGTAACTGTCAAAACAATCGGATGAATGAAAATATTTAAGTCATGTGCAATGTGTAATAATTAGTTTGTTCAACCCCGACATCCTATATACCAACACAGTAAACACAACAAAAATACTATGTAGGCTACATAATATGCTGATCTCTAACTTAGCGATGCGGGTAGGCTGCTCAACTTAACAGGCTGAGTAGGCTGCATAGTCCAGTAGATATGTACATTGTACCTGGAAAAAATTACGAAGTTAATGGAACTTTTACAGGTTGTTCGGGGGTGCTGTGGGATGACTCTGTCAAGTTTTCCAACTCGAGGACCCTGTGCTAGTTTTGGGGGGGGGGGGCGAAAAACTTCAAAATTTTCGAACTTTTGTCGGATTTTTGCTTATAACTTCTAAACTAAGCGGTTTTCGACCAAAACATGTATTTTCAAAGTTGTAGAACAGTAAATTTTCTACAATTTGGTATCCCTAAACTTCTTCCTAAACCTAATATTAACCGAGATAGGCTACATCCGATCAAAGTTAGAGATTTTCTCAAAATGGCAAAAATGGCCCTCTAACTATCAATTACCATCAGTTCTGCAGTAATTATGGTAATCACTCATCAATATCGACATGTTGGAACACGCGGGGGTGGGTCCTCTGAGTGGTGCCGACCTCTTTAACCCTACAACCGGCAGACTTCACTATAGTGCAGTCACTCCGTGCCGCGACAATACATCTGTAACGCGTGATTGTATGGAATATTTCAACCACTAAAAAAAACCTTCCAATCTCAAAAAAAAACAAATACTTTTGGAAAGGTAATGTTTCAAGCTTTATTTGTTGTATTTACAATTTCTTTCTAAAACGTATATTTCGGATGAGGGCATTAGGCCTATAAATAAACTTGCTCTTAAAAAATCGCGCAAGAAAGTGATGTAAATTTTAACACGAATGAAGGTGCAAAATGTAATTCCTATGCGAGTTGTTTGATTTGTTTGTATACAATTTTGTTGTAGTTTATAGCTATAATTTATTTTCAATACGAATAATAAACCAATAATTAACTACATTTTATGTAGAATAACTTAAACTTCATTACCCTTATCCAGTAAGTTAATTGAATACAGTACTTTATTTATGTAAAACATAGAGTTTTTATGGTAAAACTATAAATTAAGGTTAAAACTCGTGAATTTAATAAATTTACAATAGCCTACCAAAGTTTATAAAGTGGTTGTTAAGCCGCGTTTACACCAAATGTTGGCAACAAAATTTATTGCCAACATGTTGGCAACAAGTGGAAGCACAGGTTATCAATAAGTTGACAACATGTTGGCAATAAGCGGAAAACAAGTTGGCAACAAAATAATTCGCGCAAATAATTTGATCACCATTATCAATACGGGTTTCCTTAAAATAAACACAAAACTAGTATAATGACCGAGTTAATACAACCATTCCATATGTGTCGCACAATGTGTATGCAGGAGTGCCTATCCTTCTACCCCCCAAATTAAAACATACTTAAAAAACTCACCTAGTTTACAAATGGTGGCAAAAAAGTACTAAATTTAAATAAATTTCGATTCACAACAAACAGATTTTGAGTAGGCCTAATTAAAAAACATATTTTTTCCTTTTGGTTGATAATTTCAATTGAAACACACAACAAATTTACATGAACCGTGATGTGTGGCCTATGTTGTCAAAAGGAAAAGTAATAGATATTTAAAATCAGGTTTGGAAAGGGGGGCACCAGATGACAGTAGTCAAATAGTTGTCTGCCTCTTTCCAAATATTAATGCCGCACACCGCAGTTTCATATAATCAATACCGTACAACAAATATTATAAATACTACTATACATATCTCAGGCCACTAAAGAAATGATGAATTTACAATGATTTAGGTAAATTTTATAAATTTTTCTCCTTTTCTTACAATGATTTTTAGATTAGTTATAATTGAATATTACTTATATAGTACTCAACTGATATTTGATTAATAATTCATAAAATAAACTTAATTCGATGAATAAATCCGTTTTATTTTCCTAACAAATGCGCAATTCCAATGTAAAAAACTTTAAATGTCGAATAAAATAATTACATTCGCATAACTTGACTACAACTGGAGTGATGACGCACTGTCTGGCGCGCGAAGGCAGAGTGGGGAAAGTTGTCAACTTGTTGCCAAGAAGTTGCTCGTCTTTTAGCGTCCGTCAACATGTTGACAACATTTTCTTGCCAACTTTCTTTGATCATTACCGACAACCGACGGGAAACTATATTTTTGTTGTTAACATGTTGGCAATATCCAAAAGTTGTCAAAGTTTTCTTAAAACTGCCAACAAGTTGATGCAACTTGTTGGCAACATGTTGACAACTCCGGTGTAAACGCGGCTTTAGTATATTATAATAACTTAGACAGATTTACTTTAGGACCAATCGTAATATTTTTTCTAATCAACTCTTATAAAAGCGAGTGTACGAGCGGACGTACGTACGTGAGTAACATATAATATAACAGCTGATTTCACCCATCATCTGTAAACCCAGTGAAGATTATAGTTTGGGTTATGTTTACAACTCAATCGTTATAATTTCTTGTGAAGTTTATTTTTTTTAAATATGAGTTATAGAACTAATGAATAGGCCTACTATAATATACGTTATAAATGTTACAATATTTGCTTCGAGGTTATAAATACAACCTTTTATCATCAATACCATATTTGTTTATACAAATTTAAAGAAGAAATAGCTGATTCGTTTAACAGCTGATTTCACCCATCATCTGTAATGTAATACTTACAAACCCAGTGTAGATTATAGTTTGGGGTTATGTTTAAGTAGGCCTTAATGTTGTTTGTAAATAGTTTGTTTTTTAAATTGTGTATTTCTAATGTGTATCTAATTAATAAGCCTGTGATTTTTCACAGGAGTTTACTAGTTTATAATATTAAAATTCCCTTAGTAAACACATCTTGTATCATCATGTACATTAATAATAATAAGACTTATGCAAAAACAATAATTAATTCTAAAACGAAATAGATAGCCTAACCTATAAAAAAAAAATACAGATAAACGGACGAATATGTAAGTATGTTTTAGATTTAATAGCTAATAAACTCACTTGAGGTATTTGTGTTTAGTTATTTTGTGAAATTACCAGCTTAAAATAACTTAATTTGACTGAAATCCCGTTTGCAATATTCAATTAGGCCTGTGGGAGCATAATAATGCCAATAATAATTAGTAAATTTTGTCAAGCCAAAGTTTAAATAAATCTTTGCAGATAGCAGCACATTACGGAATTGTTCAGAAACTGCAATAAGTATTTAATCAAACATGTAGGTAGCAGCACCTCCTGGGATAATCCAATTATCTACATTTAATAAAAATGAATTATTGTTCCTTTATAAGCGCATCACTTGAGAACGGCTGGACCAATTTGGCTATTTTTTGTTTTAAAATATTCGTAATAGTCCGAACTATGTTTTTATATAAAGAAAATTTGAAAAGTTTCCCGAAAAAGTTTCAAATTTGGAAAAAACTTAACAGCCTCTTTTGTATGGACTCAAAACCACAGCGCACAAAAACAGCTGTTCGTACAAAAGGCTTAGCAACACGTCATGTTTATTTACATTCATTACCATAGCAACTTTACTTATCAGTTTATTATTCTTGCAAATATATTTCGTACTCAAATAATCGAAACTCAAAAGACAGAAGATGCTGTTGTATGCGATGTCTTTTCAAAGGGCTTGATTTGTTATATATTTTTTAAAGAATTGTGATATAATTTTCTCAAACATACCCTATTTTTCTAACAATATTGGTTCAGCCCTATACCAACTTCTAAATTTCAGAAAATATTAGTGCTCAAGTTTTGAAAAAAACCTATGGTGTTAAAACCACAATAAACCGTACTTACTTTACAGAAAAACAATTTTTTTTTAAGTGCATATTTTTGTAATTCTATGGTAATACAGTGTTTGAGAGTCACCTCCTTTCACAGGTCCCCCCACCAATTTAAAATTTCTTCCCTCCATGGTTACTGATAAAATTAGTTAATCTATTTTCATCAACTAGTAGGCTACCAACCTTCTGTTAACACAATGCCCGTCTTAGGCGAGTTACACACCGGTGTCGCTGACATTTATCGTGCTAGTGACATGCCCCTCGAAAACCAACCTGTGTTATCTTATGGGGCCATACACACCGGTGTCGCGGACATGTCAGCGACTCGTGTCACTAGCACGTGTCTCTAGCGAACCAACCGGTCGGTGTTTGGACAGACATGTCTCTTGCCTCTTGGGTTCGCGCATGCGCAGAACGTATTTCTAGTCAGTTGTTAAGGCACTGCATGCGGTACGAATCTGTTTTATTCGAGGTGAGTCGTGATAGCAAAATGCCTCTTCCTGATAATGAACAGACGAATAGTTTGTTGCAGCAGTAGAAGAGTTCCCAATACCGTACAACTACAATTTGAAGAATTACAGCAATTGTAATGAGCAAGACAAGGCATGGCGACAAGTGGCTTCAAAATTCAACGTTACAGGTAACTGCCTATTGAACTTGTTTACATGACACAAAACAATTGTTACATATTATGGTCTAAAATACCGTGTAAATATTATTAAATCGGATAGTTAATAACAGACTAATTCTAATTTTCTTAACCCTCTATCTGGCAAAGAGTACCTGGGGTACACTTTTAAAGCGCCATCCCACTGGCAAAGAGTACCTCGGGTTCTCTTTTAACAAGCATTTTTTAAATCAAAGTTTGCGCATCTAAGGTACCGGTAATATTTAAATAAGTCATATTATATATCATTATACGCAGAGCATTCTAAAGATTAATTTGGTATATAGTTTATTACATTGTGATAGCTAATTAACACATAAAAAATATGCTAAGTCACGCAAGAAATGTTGGAATGTCGTTGAGTTCGTCTGATGCGATAGAACACGAATAAAATGCTCGTTTTCCCACTCATTTTTTTATGGTTAAATTTCGTTTTGGAATAATTTTGATTACTCCACTGCTTAGGTCAAACCTTTTCCTTTGAAAATATTTGTTCTGATTGTCACTGTCTCGATGTTACACTTATCTTTCAACAGACCGCACAGTTTTGTATAAGTTTCAGGTTTCATCCTATAAACATTTTGGAACTTTTCAGGGTGTTGGAATAACTGTGTTGTTACAGTAAATTGAATGGATAACAAATTATCTTTCCAATATGGATGGGTCCAGAATTCTCTTGCAATATGTATTCTTCGTCGTCGTCGTCTTCTCCTTAACACCAACAGCAACAACACAGTATCCTCCTCCAACAACGACATTTTCTAAAATACGCTGACTCCTTCTCTTCCTTGTAATGTCAGCGACACCGGTGTGTAACCCGCCTTTTGCATGTCACTGGCATCATGCTAGTGGCATCATCAGAAATGTCAGCGACTCCGGTGTGTAACCCGCCTTAGTATTCTCTAATCAGAAGAAAAACCTAAATGAAATACTCTAACCAGCATCCCTACATAAAATTGCAAAATTGAATTTCAAACCTCAAGATATCTTCGCCTTGCAAACAAGGTATGCATTAAATTTTTTTAATTAAAGAAAACTGCCTTTTTGGTTGCAACACATTCTGTTGTCTATTGCAGTGTTTACGGCAGGTATCCAAAATGTTTTAAGAATAAAAATACACATTACTGTATATGTACAGTACTTGAAAACAAGCAGTTTATTGTTCCTGCTGCAAAATTACTGAAATGTTATGTGCTATTGTTAGATAACGATTGAATTTCAAACCTTTCTCAAGATATCCTACATATTTTATTTCAGACTCTTCAAACACTTGGAATATAAAAACATTAGCCTGTCTGCACAATAAAAGGCATGTTTGTGTAGTATGAAAGAAATATGAAACACAATCACTATTGTTTGACATTTTTTTTTCCCATCCACCATAAGAAGAAAACACAAAAATTAACAACTATAACATGCTACTAACAAGTAGCGTAGTTCAGAGGATTCCTAGCTACTACTACACTCAATTCCACATTCACCGTGCAGTAGGCCTACATGTCTTACGGGAGATAGACACGCTACTACCATTACTGGGAACATCAGGTTTATTGTCATGCGGGTTGCGTCAACTGTCCGAGCTTTGCATGGGAGTTGATGTTTTTTAGTTGGCTAGTAGCACAGTCGGTATAGGTTACAACTACCAGTAATTTACAATACGGCTGAATTTTTTTATAAGTACATTAAAGTATGTAGATTAACATAAAAAAAAGTTTACCAGTCTATCAATTTCAAAAAGTCGAAAAAAAAATCGATTATCATTTTTTTTTCGATTATCCTTAATATTTCGAGCTGGGATGAAGATAGAGGAAAATAAAAAATACCACCGTGTAGGGAAGGTATTTTTCAACAAAAAAGGTCATATGTATTTATTTCGTCCGAGCAATGGTTTGTCCGGAAAAAATTCGATAATGCAGGTATGTATTTTGCAGCAGGGGAAATCACTAAAAGCGGACATCTTATTCATATATGAAGCGTTGGCTCATTCTAAAGAGGCCGAATTTTAATATATCGAATTGAAACTTGACATAGGAGTTAAAATATATATATTTTAAACATTTATGCTGAGTCTCAGCTTGTTATCTTGAAAATTACCCGATCTAGAGCCACTTGACTTATTAATGGGTTTCTCGATTTTAGGAGTACCGGACCGATAGATCGGGTAATTTTCAAGATAACTAGCTGAGACTCAGCATAAATGTTTAAAATATATTTTAACTCCTATGTCAAGTTTCAATTCGATATATTAAAATTCGGCCAATTTAGAATGAGCCAACGCTTCATATATGAATAAGATGTCCCCTTTTAGTGATTTCCCCTGCTGCAAAATACATACCTGCATTATCGATTTTTTTCCAGACAAACCATTGCTCGGACGAAATAAATACATATGACCTTTTTTGTTGAAAAATACCTCCCCTACACGGTGGTATTTTTTATTTTCCTCTATCTTAATCCCAGCTCGAAATATTAAGGATAATCGAAAAAAAAATGATAATTGATTTTTTTTTTCGACTTTGGGAAATCGATAGACTGGTAAACTTTTTTTTATGTTAATCTACATACTTTAATGTACTTATAAAAAAAAATTCAGCCGTATTGCAAATTACTGGTACTTTTGGTCTAAATTGACCTTTACCGACTGGCCTATAGACATATATCGCTGAGACTGTCGTTTGGATATCATGGCTTATGGACGCTCTGTACTGCACGGTGAACGTGGAATCGAGTGAGAGTAGTAGTGGCACTAGCATGTTTCACAAAGCAAATGCTCACATCTCCTGCTAGTAAAATCCTCTTGTTTGACAAGAGCTTAAACTATTGATTTTTAGGACATGGGTGTATAATCTCAACCAGGGCATGATTTGTTAGTTTTACCTTCAGAAATTGCAAAATGTAACAACAGCCACAAATGAACTGACACAGACATGCAGTAGTCAGTTTAATTCTTAACATTCAGTATGAAATTATTTTTGCAAACTACATTTTTTTCTTCAGTTACGACTCCAGGCACAACTGTCGCATCAATCAAACACTAAAGTTGAGAGAACAGTAGTTCCCTAAACTAGTTTTGTAATTAAATGATTCACATAATTTAATTAATTGATCTGTAAAGGAATTTACCGAATGAATCGGTAAAATAATTAAATTTATTCTTAAAGATATCGCTTTTACAAGCTTGTTTCATGTTTATGTGCTTACTTAAACAAAATTATAAGGGAACTATAAATGTGTTCTGTCTTTACTTGTATCCCACCAGAGCTTCAATAACAGACAGATTAGTTAGTTATCACCATAACCACTATAGTAAATAATAGAGACTGGTACTTGGCCATGCGATCCTTTTCATTTGTAACACTTGACTCGAAATCCAAAATTAAGTTACTAAACATGATCTAGCTTATCTCTTAACCTATTTATTTGTTACCAAATATTTTTAAATTTAAATGTTAACAAACTTTTATTATGCCTATTGAGGCAAAACAACAGCTGCGCAGAGATATATCTTGTGCTCTTGAGACCGGCTATAGAGGTACAAAATGAACTCAAAACTGTTATAATAAAACTTTATGAATTTATTTCATTAAAGATACATGACTTTATAAACTTAAGGTCAGCTCACTTTTTGTTTTAACACAATAATAGAATTCTCTTGCATAAATAATATAAAAATAATAGATTTTTTGTTGTGCATTTTTAAACATGTTATTATTAGATATATGCAAAACATAAAAATGCTTACATTTAAAAACATTTACAGCAATATTCAAAGTGCATTATGGGTAGATATAAACAATTTGGTTGTAAACAGTAGGCCTAATATTTTATTCCTCTACTAAATAAACTAATCACTATATAAATATTTAATTAATGATAATATTATAGACTTACATCACAGTACATTAATTATAAAAATATTCAGACTTGAAAATCACAAGTGGGTCTATGATTAAAGACTACATACTAAAGTTGTTAACAGTGAAATGATTGCTGTTGAAGTTAGAAGGCAACGTAAAGCTCGAAACCACGATGGATAGTGACTAGTCAACATATCGACGTAAACAGCAGCACCCAATCCTGAAGATATGATCAGTATACCTAAAGGCTGTGGTACTAACAAACCGACCCAAGCTACTAACGAAGGAACAGTACTTAAACCTATGTTTTCTATCGACGGTTTGTCAGTACCAAGAGCGTGGCCCCACTTTACCCCTCCAACAAAAGCTAAAATAGTTGCCCCGTATGCTACCTGAGCAAAGGCGATACTAGGACTATACCCAAACAGCAGAAACGAGACTGGTGCGGCAACGAACGGTATTAAACCTCCCAAACCAAAAATAAGAGTTGAAGACGGTGCATTTGATAAATCCTTGAAATTAACATCTTTGAAAACTGATATTCCTTTGCTCAATGCGTGGGAAAATTGATCACTTTTCATTAAAGCGCCAGTAGTGTGTACACATCTTGGGCCCTGGTTGAATGGTAATGTTACAGTTTCTTTTGGTGTAATTTGATTATTACTAAGACAATAAGGAGTACGTGTGAAATGTTCATTTCTTCTCCAATTATTACTGTGAGTGACGTAATTGTTCGTAACTGCTGAAAGTTTACAAACGTTCTGATGACAGTATCGGAAGATTGAAGGCTTAATTAAAGTAAACATCTTGCAAATCTGGACTCTGAAAAGAATAAATAATTAAAAATGTATACATTATACAACCTTGATACATTTAAATTGTAAAAACTGAAGACATTGATTAATAGGCCCTAATGGTTTTTTTGGTACCAATGTGAATTTTACTAGCTGTAATTATTGTAAAAATTCATGGTAATAAATGATTACTGGCATAAGGAATCAGGAGCTTAGTAGTGCGGAGAAGAAAAGTTTTAGAATGGCCTATATAAACTACATTTAGCCTGTTACAGGTTTTACATCTGACAACCGTCTTCATTTATCTAACTGGCGGCATGTAGTAAAGACAAAGCAAAAAGTTTAGTAAAATCTTATGATCAAATTACATAAATTTGTACGATTCGAATAAATACTTTAGGTGGGCCTATTCTAACTTAAACTGACAAAGCTACTACAGTCATATTTTGCAATGATGAGCAGTCTGATAAAATAAGAATACCATAACAAAATGGGCGACCTTAAATTGACAATTAGGTCTACATTGTTCTCGTGAATTTCATGGGTAACACACACTAAACAAGTCCATTTAAGGATGGATCAGCCTTGTATTTTATTTATCTACTTTTCATTAAAAACCAACAAATTAAAGTTAAAATAAGGTAAATAGGTGTCAGTTTACTATTCAACCCTAGCGTAATATGTTTGCAGACGACATTGTTTTAGGCCTACATTATACTGTTAAATGTTGAATACTAACAGGTAAACATACTGTCACTAAATACCTAGCCTACTATAGATTTGAACCTTTTAGGTTTTTTTTATTATTCTTGCATTTCTGTTGCATAGGTTAGCCTAAGGTCGAATAGTAAACTTGCGCCGGTAAATAAAAATAAAATGATTCAAGTTTCAAATTATTATTTAAGGTGCGGCTGTTGCACATTATAAAGCATAAAGCACTTTAAACCAAGGCAAATAGGTTAAAATTAACAAAACACAGTGAAACTGTTTCATATTTAATTATTTTCAATCTTTAGTAACCAAAATAAAAATTATAAAAGTCTACATTTTAATACAAATTATTATAACCTTCAAAATTAATTCTATTGTTAAAACCTAGTGTGGGCCCCTAACTTCATTCAACCTAAAAATAATACAAAACGAAACTCGTACTATTCAGCACAGCACAACTCAATTAAAAAAAAAAACTTTTTAGTTTAAGCTCACATATATATAAAGTATATATAAAATTATGGAGAAAAACTTCAGTATTCTGTACTATACTTATTTGTAACCTCTAATTTTCTAACCTCCTTAACCTGAACTTCCTCTAGTCAATTAAGAATAAGTACTGTAATCTACTAACATAACAATAACAAACATTGCTGGAGAGTGGAGTTACTGTATTTATTTGTAGTAATCGTAGATACAATAAAAAAAGTCACTTTGGATTTCAGACCACAGATAACAGAAAACTGCAGATAGTTTTTTAAGAATTTCACTATATTATATAATGCTGAACTAGTAACTAAAAGTATCTTTTATGCTTTCAAAATATCATATTTTCTACAATTCTTGTATTATTGAAGGAGTTTTGGAAAACTACTCCCAGTTTAAATGTTATAATAAGATTTAATACAGTATTATGTTTTTGTTTGTTTTTACCATTAATTTACAAAGGCATTAGTCATAATAAATTAAATATGATCTATTAACCAGTATTAATAAATATATTATATGCTTCAGAGATAAAAGAGAATGGATTTATCTTTGTTTGATTAGGTTCTGTGGTTAGGGTTCGGTCGTTCTTTAGGTGATGAGATGAGAGGTCGTGTTCTGTGGTTGTATTGTATGGTGGCAGTAAATTGTGTTTAGTTAAAAATTGTAGGCTAGAAGTATTAGTTGTGTTGTTATTCTATTTTAAATCAATTTAGAGTTTATTAACACATTAATCATGACGGTGTGCTCATCTGCACAACGAAAGAAGCGAAGAGATCCTAACAAGATCAGATTTAAGGTTAGTAGGGCATCAGCCTACTTTTATAAGCAATATAGGCCTTATTCTGACCAGTAAACACCTGTTGTAGGTACTTTATTGTATCGTATTTTTTTATTTATTACTATTCATTCATAGTTATTGACCAATCTTAATCATTTAAAATTTATATTTAAATAGGCCTAGGCCTATACAGTAGGCTAATGCCATTTCTTTATTCTTTCATAGCCTAGTTGCTTCTAGCCTAGATTCCTAGCATCAGCTATCCATTATTATAGCCCTGAATCAATAATTGAAAGAGACTTATTTTATAGATTAGGCTATGTGTTTTATTATTATTTTAAACCATAAAAATATGGTTTCAAACATAAAGGATAAAATACTGTATACAATAAGCCTGTACATGGTTGCCAACTAAATTAGTATATATGCTACAGTACCTAACCTACAATACAAACCTGAATATGAACTAACTTACAGTTACAGGTTACATTAAGTGTCCAGTTCATAAACGTAGGCCTATATTGATCGGTAGCCTATCACTACTAATTTCGGTTCTAGTGTATTACAGGCTGACCACAGGTTTGAATAGAATTACACTAAATATCACTTTTTCCTCTATATATAATGAAATTATACACTTCTCTGATCACGGGAAGTCAATTATAAACAACCTAAAATAAATATAACTTAATAAATCAAAAATCGCTTCTGGGATTTAACATGTAGAATGTTCAGACATTTAATTACGTGGTTGCCAGATTGGTTGCAACTAGAGTAGTACCCTGGCCTCCTATATAATATTATAAAATAAAAACTTTTTAGTAAACTAAGAAAAAATGTTACAAACTTAAATATTATGTTTACATATTGGAAACATACTAAGACTAGAGACTGTAAGTTAGAACCCTTCAGGCTATATTTTTTTTATATACATAGGCCTAATATAAGTTATGTTTAGAAATTAAAACCCTTGCCTATAAATATGTTAACATACTGAGGCTAGAGACTGTAAGTTAGAACTTCAGGCTATTTTAAAAAATATTTATGTTTACAATTTTGTTATACAAAACATTATAATTGGTAACAGTATACCGGTAATTGGTAACAACTATAATTTACTTTATTTGTTTGGTTAATATAGCTTTGCCACCGCTAATGCACTGCCTACATTCGCGGCCAATGATTACTATATAACGCAATGTTTTACTTAATTACATATTATGTTCAATGTGGCAACGCGTTGACAAATCTAAAATCATCGTTCTTAACAAAAGCATGGTTTTTGATGGTATGTATTCAATGTAATTTAATAACGTTTTTGATATTGTTTTTAAATTAAACGTTTTGGAAAGTTATTTAGCAAATTCACATACAGTTTCGTAATTTCTTTCATTAATTTTGTTAAGTCAAGTTATTGTTTATATTTGTTGGTCAATTAAGTGATTTTGTTTTTTTATTTAGTGTTAAAATATCAAAACACATACTCTGGTCACGACATCCTACATTTTACCCTAATTTCTATGCGGTGGTGTGTAGGCCTACTATTATAATTTTCCAAGAAGGCTAATCTGTGAGCATAAAACCCTGTTCCTAATGTTTAGTTGTATTAATGCATGTGTCAAGTTTATATGTAGGCTATAGTGCACACAAATTGCACTTGAACAGATTGTATTAAAAATACTGAAATTTGTTATTACGTAGTGTTTATAATTTTATGCTAATTGTGCTGCCAGGGTTTGAAAGCTGGTTTATTCCTATATGAAAAATCTTCAAACAAATACTAGCCTACCAATACTAATATCTTCATAATATGAGTGTTCCACACAGTAAAAGTTGTTATAGTATAGGCTACTTTTGAGCGGTTTACAACATAAATAAAACTCTTTAAAAAAAGATTTAGGTATTGTGCACTAATCCTCCTATACACTGCTAAAACCAACCTCCTTTTCTTGGTTCTTTGCAAAAGAAACTAGTATTTTTACTTTATCGCTTACTGTTTTACTATTTGTGTATGCCCACATAGCCTATATTACATTAATCAATTTTATCCACAGTCGGTGGGAAATCATGATGAATTTATTTCTCGGATCACAAAGACATTGTACTACGGAAAGCTGCCACTTACAGAGCGATTCAGCCTACCAGTAACAGGTAATGCAGTTAAAAACTATTGGCTAGAACTAGATTTATTAAAAGGTATGTTGCTGTCTCGTGAAGTTACTGCTTCTTTAAAAACAATCATATTCTACTAAAATTTTATCAAATAATGTGGGTAACTTAGGCCTAGAAATATATTCTGTGTGAAGAAAAATTCTGAAGAGTAGAACAATCCAATTCCTGGAATTGTTTTTTTCAATATTTACCTAGATTTACTAGCTACGACTTTAACTGTTTTCCCTCGACTAAAATTTACCGGCCTTAACTACCAAACAAACTATTTCTTTGTTTACCTTTTATGTTTTATAAGATCTGACACTCATATAATAGTAGGCTAAATAGAATCTGATGAGCTGCTATTTGACAGTTATTTGGACACTGCAAAACTATTAGTGTTTAATGTGAATCTAAGACAAGTAGTGATTCTGTGCACTTTCAGATTCCAAAGATTTGACTGAGTAGGATCATTTTTAACCTTGTGTTTTTACTGACATGCAGAAACTAAAATAAATTACAAGCATCCACACGAATGTTCATTATACTGATTGCAGTCTGTGCTCCAACAAATTAGTAGAAAGGGTTGCAATAAATTAAAGTTGTAAAGAATTTTAGAAAATTATCCTGTCAAAATTAAACTATTTACAGTTTAGTCACATATTTGACTCTGCAAGTGATGATGTTTCTTTTATTATAAAAGAAACCTTCCTTTCTCATAAACCCAGGTCTACTCATGCATTAGTAGCTGCAACTAAATTAACCATTACTAGTCTATCATTGCGTTCCCACATAATGGATGATTGACTTTTATAGTCTTTCCAGTCAAGGTCTTTGAGTTCTGTGAACCTAAGGAATTTCTTGACGAGATTGTTCTGGGGGGTTTCCTTTTTGCAGACTTCCAAAGGTTTCATAGCTCACCTTCCGAGCCTCTCACTCATAAATCAGACGTTCTGCGGTCTTCACACAGGCTCCCTGGTGAAAATTCCCAATTCTTTGTATGTGTGCCCTCAGGTGGCCCTGACCTGTGATTATCCTACTACCCTCTTTATTTTGCATCTGCTCTTCAAATTAAATGTTTAATTCATATAATAAGTGTTTATTCTGCAACGTGCCTCTTACAATACAACTATCTACTCCCAGCCCTGTGTAACTTGGGGCTCAGGAAAACATAATTAGGAAAGAGATGAAAATATAATTTAAAGCTTATTTTATAATAAGATACCACTACTACATATTATTTTACTTTAGTGTAAAATGTGATGTGTGAAAATTAAATCTACAACTGCACTCTAAAGATCATATTAAATCTATATTTACGTATTTAGTTTGTAATATCGGTTTATATATGTTCATAGAGCTGGCAGCGGAACTGTATTCTGAAGTAAAGAATGGTCGCACCTTGGAACGTCTTCGTGTCGACGAAGCTGCAGAAATCTCCAGACATGCATGTGTTTCGCCCTGTTCTCTTGTTTTGGCTCTTCTGTACCTAGAACGACTGAAATCCTGCAATTACGAATACGTTGATAAAGTCGCCCCTTCTGAATTGTTTCTTGTCTCAATGGTAAGTTTTTCTCTCAGTTTTGTTCTATCTTTTATACAAAATTATTAATTAAATTTTGACTAAATGTAATTGATGTGCCTTAATTATAAACAATGTAAAATTTTAATAATGAATTGTGTTACTTGCTCGGGATCGTTTATCCATTAATATCAAAAAAACTGCTAGTAATTAAATCTTTAAATCTTCTTTCACGTACATTGCACTAGACCATGCTAGAAACTTTCTACAAGATTCTACGTACAAAACTGTTAATCATTTTGAGTCTGTAACGTTTTTTTACCAGCACTCGCCAAGTTCAAGTCTGTTTTACTTGGCGAACATATTGCGAAGAAACAAGATGACTTGTGCCGTCTCTTACAGCAGGACCGGGAGGAATTCCTCCCGAATGCTACCATGATAGATAATTCACATGGCTGACTCTAGAGTCAGAACTTGGTGGTCGATTCACATTACAATTTTGTAGGCGTTACAAAGATGTGTTATTAGGTAACGCCCCATGTTGGCACCATCATTTTGCAACGTAGAACATTACAAACAAATACATGTATTTATTATTTGTATAATAAGAAATGAATTGAACTTTTGATCACAGCAAATTAAACAGCTTACCTTAAAGAGGTCTCCAGAGCATGGTATTCAGGCTAAGTGGCACTTCTTGTATGATGATTGAGTACAGGAAAATGAAAGCTTATGAATCACTTTTTTTGAGCTTTTTAACAATTTTATCAAATAATACATAAAAACCATATACACGGAAGAAGTTATGGTTATTGCATAACATGAGAAATATAAAATAAATCAAAATTTAAGTACATAGCAGCTGGTAGAGAGCAATAATAAAATCATATAAAAAATAAGTTATACTTTCCAGTTCACTGTCCACCACTGTTAAACTGTTTTAGTTGATCACTTGATCAGTGCACACAATCGTAGCAACAGACTGTCTAACTAGTTTACTGTGCATAGCTTATTTATCTCGTGGCGTCGTGGGCAATTCTCTATCAATAGTTTAATAGCGTACCTTTATTGAGAAGACGTCAATTCCTATTCCTTTTTTCTGTCTTTCCATCACAGATGACCGGTTTTCATCTATTAACTTTCAGATCGTTTATCAAATCAAATATTAAACTAGTTCTGTTCGTTGGAACTTTGTTAAAAATAGCGCGGTGTGTTTATTTTAACAAAGTTCCAATGAACTGAACTAGTCTAATATTTGATTTGATAATGATCTGAAAGTTAATAGATCGAAACCGGTCATCTGTGAAGGAAAGACAGAAAAAGGAATAGATATTGACGTTTTTTCAATAAAGGTACATTATTAAACTATTAATATATTCTATTCCGGAGGCTAAACCACCTAAAATAATATTTGATTATGATCTGAAAGTTAATAGATCGAAACCGGTCATCTGTGAAGGAAAGACAGACAAAGGAATAGATATTGACGTTTTTTCAATAAAGGTACATTATTAAACTATTAATATATCCTATTCCGGAGGCTAAACCACCTAAAATAAATAAATTCTCTATCCAAAAAAATCTAGCTTATTTTAGTTAACTAATGGATTTTTCTTCTTTAAAGCACTGACTAAGCACTTGGTAGTATATACGGTAAAGTTTAAGATAAAGAATGAATCTGTTCAAACTTTTGTTCAGAGCACCAAGAACTTGTGAATGTACAAGTTCTTGTAGAAAAACAATAAATGCATTCTCCTTACTTCTTCTCCAGGAAATCCTTGTATGGATGTTCTGCTTCCGTTTTGCTGGATCTTCATTGCTCCAGCTCGATCAGATGGACTAGTGAATTCTGTCATTTCACTGTTGCTAAACGCCAAATAAATCTACTCCTTCAACCTTTGGTCTGAATCGATTGTGTGTTCCTATCACAAGGGTACCGTTACTAGTCATTACATGTTTGTAGAATCTTTTTTATTTTATGGTTTCGATGTCTCACTAACATTCAATATTTTACCATACCCAATCTATTTAGTTTTTAGTATCTTTACACTCATTTTTTTGAATCTCATGTTTTTGTTGAAATTGTATTCAGTTTAGCAAATTACAGACGCTACAGTTGCTAATATGTTTATTGTAGATGGTTGCCAGCAAATTCCTACACGATGACGGAGAAGAGGATGAAGTGTTCAACGGTGAATGGGCTGTGTCTGGAGGCTTGGATGTTAAACGGATAAATCGCTTGGAACGGGAATTCCTTGATGCTATTGTAAGTACTGATCAAAATTATCTACTGTTGCTAAACTGTTTAAAATTATAACAATATACAAAAGAAATGTTGGCAGTAAAAAAAACAATTTTGCGCTTACATGTGGAAATCTATTGTGGATTTCTTACAATAAGTGTTTCATACTTCCTGCGGGCGCTCTATAGAGTATAAAGCAAGCGACAGTGTAATGCACCTTAAGTAAAGCATTTGGTATGGTTTCACAGAAGTTACTCATTGAGAAATTGCTGTTTTATGGGGTACCTTCTAGGCATGTCCTTGTTTAGGTTCTAACTATAGACTGCAAATTTCAATCTTGAAAGACAATTTTAGATGGGGTAATGTTACGAAATGAAATGAATTTAGATAATTTTTATAGTAAAAAAAGTAAATGTTTGCAGTCGTGGGACCCCCGTCAGGAACAAAGTTCATCGCGCCTTTTCTTCAATTCTTTTACCAGTCTTAACGGCAACATACACACATAATTTTAATATTTCAACTGCCGTTTGTATTAATTTGTTTTTCATACAAATATTTACTGTTTCCATACGTTTAATGTTATTGTAAAAAAAGGTGTAGAATTAATTATAACATCAAAGCTAAGCTGGTAAACACAGTTAAATGTCCATTCATTGTAAATACAATCAATAAAGATAAAATAGACTTAAAATTACTTTCTAGGCCTAACCTAAAATTATTGTATGTAGGCTATGTTGCCATTAAGGAAGGTAAAATAAATTAAATATGCACACAATAATTTTAGATTAGGCCTAGACTGATGAACCAACATTTTATGTTTACTGAATGTATTTCAATGCTTCACGATAATATCTGAACTACGCCGGACGGAACCGATCGTCTCTTAATTTAAATTGATGAACCAAAATGCATGTTTCTTGAATGTATTTAACCAATTTGATACGCTTTTTCGTTACTCGTATTTTAT
Organism: Philaenus spumarius; assembly: GCA_018207615.1. Lineage (NCBI taxonomy): Eukaryota > Metazoa > Arthropoda > Insecta > Hemiptera > Aphrophoridae > Philaenus > Philaenus spumarius. The sequence continues at coordinate 144,470 of JAGFPH010000946.1, forward strand.
ATTTGTCATTGCAACCAATTAATAATACTTTATTTCGTTACGCATTACATTTTATATTTGCTAACTCCTACCGTAACCCGTGTTAAGGAACTTCGTTCCAAAAACAATATCGGTAAATGTTTAAGAATAGTAGAATTGATATAAATCGCAGAGTTGCCTTTTTAAGTAGGCTAAAATCAAAGTAAAACTAGATGGGGAAAACTGAGTGAGGGTAGGAGTTTTTTTTTAAATAGGGAGGAAACAATAGGTAGGGGGGTCTTTTGGGAAAAGTTCTTGGGTGAGAAGAGAAGTGTAAGGAGACTGGGGTATCAAGGAGGGACCAGAGAGTCTTTTTCCAAGAGTTGCGGATGTCAGGGCAAGGGAGCTGAGCTGTCAGAGCCACCGGGATAGAGGTGAGGGCACAGTTTGCGAAAGTTAGAGGGAAAATTGTGTTACCATCCAAAAAGGTGAAACTATGTGGAATGCGTACTGAGCCTAAATTATGGATGGTACATACATTATGTTTATAAAAAGTAAAAAATTTACCAGACGCAAGTCTTACCTTAATAGCGAAGTCGAGATATCTGAAATGTTCCTTGACAGGTTATTGGATAAATACAATTAATGTACACATATTATAACAATAAACTTTTAGTTTATTAAAAAAAATTGATACGCCCTTAATTATAATAAAAGATGAATATGATATACGCCCCAAAAAATATGCTAACAGATAGTTTTATTTAGTTCCCTCCCTTACAAAAAAATTAAAGAAAAACCCACCCTGTATTTAATTATATTATTTAAATTTAGACTTAGTTAATCAAAGAAGGAAAGAAAATTTGCTTATGGCACACATGGTCTTAAACATTAGTTTATACAATAGTACTTACAAAATAATTTGGTATATTCTAAGTTGGCCAACATTTATTAAAAAAAATACATGCGCATTTTATGTAAGAAAAAACTGCAATTCCAAAAGAAGTATAAACAAAATAAAATAATATAAAATTTTGTACTTAAAGTATTACTGAAATTATGACGTCATTATATTTATAGAAAGAAATTTTGATTTCTGACCCTTGGGGTCCGTAGTGTTAAAAATAGGTACCTCACCGCCCTTATTATTTAAAAAATAACATATATATATTACAGAATCATACTATTTTAATTACATAAAAATTGTTTAAAAGCCTTTTTATATTTCTGAAAGTCACTAAGTTTTGCTAGCTTATTATGAGTTCATACTGATTATAATAGCCTTTTTCTTTTTATGTTTATAATAAGTTATTAATTAAACGATCGCACTTTTTCTTTGAAACAGCGTAGAAGTAAGCTGTAGCAGCGAAGTGAAGTTCACATTTAATTATAGGCAGATATGCATTAGAAGTCGAAATTAAACTCAGGAACTTAAACCAGATTTCTCTAAAGGACCAAAACATAATATAGGCATTAGTTGTTTTATATAGCCAAAAGTAAAATATTATGTTAGAATAAAATTACAGCACGTTTACAGCAGCCATGCTGTAATTAGTCCTGTTGTAAACAGTCTTAACGTGTCAATTTGATCTAATATGACTTTATAATTTACAAGTTTCACTAGTAATTAAAGATCAAATGTTAATTGGTACAGAGTTACACTTTGGTTCTGGCAAACTAAAAGAAATATGCTGTTTTTAATTAACTGGCTGAATTATAGTTGGTGCAGGAGTTCTTTAGACCAGGCCTGCAGAATATGTCCGAACGCCCGAACGACGTTCGGGGGAAATTGGGACTGAGCTGGGGAAATTTTGGCCGGGGAAAAACCCACCAAAAATAAGGAAAATATAATTATTTTGGGGAAAAATAGATAAGAAATGAATGGGTACAAAGGTCAGCTTAATCAGTTTGTATGATACATATACCAACACACATACACACAAAGTGTGTTGTCTGCTCTCTGTTACAAGTTGCAAGTTGGACAGGGTTCCTATTTAATTTTCACCGCACAAAATATCGTACGGAGGAGCCGCAATACGACATTAATATTCACTGCACAAAGTATCGTACGGCCGAGCCGCCGATACGATATTTTTGTGCCGGTTGATGAATGGCAGTTTCCTGATTCTTGACGGGCGTTCAAATACATTCGTTGGATATAAAAAATAATTATTATGATACCGGTATGCAAATTTTGATTAGTTTCATACAAATGATATTATTCAATTAATCAAGTGATTAGAATTAAATCA
>JAGFPH010000946.1:149521-172396 GCA_018207615.1 Philaenus spumarius
CTTTACTGTATCTCATTTTGGTCGTATTTTATAACTTGAAAATTGCCTCTCTTCTGTATAAAAATTTGTCCTAACCAATCGTCATTCACTGTGAAAATAACATAGCATACAATATTCTGTTTGCATTTGCTTTGCCGCCGGGTTTGTTGAGCAAAGCAAGCAGGGGGTGGAATCCCTCTAGTTAAATATATATTTCTGTTAAATTGAATGTGATTTAATTTTTACAAACTAATGATTTGCCGGAAAAGCTCGGTAAGAATTGCTTATTTAAAACATGGGCAAAACTGGTATTACAGCTAGTCAATTTTAGAGGAATGCATATATGTTTTACTCACTTCTTTCAGAATTGGGATGTATACGTAAGTGGTGAAAAATTCTGGGCACGTCTGAAAGAAATGGAAACGGAACTGGCTTTGCGGCAAGGTAGACTTAGGGGCTGGTTCTCTTACACAGAGCTATCGCAGATTATGCAAGTTGCTGAACTGATCTCATTGGCACAAACTCTTTTGACGGTAATTACTATTAAACTGCAAAATTTCATTTTAAGTTTGTTAGTTTAGACAAAATTATTTAGGAAGTTGAACTAAAGACTGTCTTAGAGATATTTGTTCCTGGACAGCCTTCATATAAAGATTTGAAAATACTTCATAAAAGTAATGACGACAAATATTGAAAACATTATTTTTAGGTCATACCGGACTAGATTCAAATCTAAAAGATTCCTCTGCCTTCAGCGCAACTTGGCTGTTCAAGAGGATGTAAACATGTACACAAATATATTTTTTATTTTTAAAATAAAACAAATTTTAAGTTAACAAAAACATATGTTCTTTTAGATGTCAGCTGTTTGTTTAACAAGTTACGCTGCGAGTGTTTTGGCAATGCTAGGGTCCGCCATGCTTGTCAATCAAATCCCGACTGCGAGCGAACTGGTTTCCTGTACTTCCAACTTTGTAACGCCTCTCCTACCCATCGCGACGCCTCAACAACCCGACCGCCTACACGATACGGATTCCGAGCTGCTGTCGGACCAAATTATATCTTCGATCCAGGACTGTCCGTTAGTCAACACGAGTTCCTACGCGTTTTGCACAAACAATCCGAAGATTCGGCGATACGAGCTGGATTGGATCGACAAAGACGAGGTAAACAAGACTGCGGAATTGGAACATTTCACCGGATACACCATCACGGACTTTGACGACGGTCGATGGAGAGAGAAGGAAAACTGGTTGACGACTATTTCGAATTTGATAGAAGCCGCTTCTAAAAGAAATTCGCCGACGATTATGTTTCCCGTTGAAATCACGACTCATTAGACCTGGCGACAGACGACTTCCAAATATTTATATGAAATGTATAAGGCTGTTAAAAATTTTCTATGGAATTATTAGCTTATTTTTATATTAACCTAGGTAAAGTACATTAAATCTAAATGCAAAATTAACCAGGGTATGTATTATTATTCATATAGTTTGTTTTGAATTTGTCAATACGATAGTGTCAATAAAACTTCTTTGATTTAATTAATATAGAAAAGGAATACGTTGAGTTTTGTTTTATTTTATGTTAGCTGAGGGAAATGCACAACTTAGCACTAGTAGAACAATATATATATTATGTTAGGATACTTTTCCTTACCTAGAAAGTGTAAGTAAAATGGCCTGTGAAGTTATTTTTCGGTTAAGCCATGAACATCTAACACTACAGTTTTGAAAGTCAAACGAATTCAAAAATCTCTTTGTAGGCTACAGTTATGTTCTTTATTTAAGTTAAAATTAAATTTTTAGGATAACGGTATATCAATATACAGTATACTCTATTTATAGTTTGTAGCATATGAATTATTCATTAAAAAAAACTCAGTCATTTTTATTTTTGTTTGTTTCTTGCATTCCCCCAAACGTGTGTGTCATGGTCTTAGGAGTGGGAGAGTTTGCGGTGTTGCTATAGTGAAATCCCCTTCTACCGACTTTGGCGGAACCATGCGAAGATTACATTTTTCCCCATTTTCAACCTACGTTTTGTGTGTAAAACGTTAAAAATAAAGTCAGTTACTCTGTGCGCATAAATAAACGTGGGAAAATAAATACGTAGTTTGTTTACTTTGAAATTTGATTCTGAGGAGGGAGAAAATAGGCGGCCCGACATTAAAGAAAAGGGGGACTTCAACATTTTTCGAAAACTGCATTCAAAGTTTGACATTGCACATTTTTTTAAAAACCGCTACTTAATTTCTATCTACCTTTAAGTTTTAGATAAAGGTTCTAATTTTGATTTTTTTTTTAATTTAATATTGTACATACAATAAGGCTATATTATTTTGGGATTTTCGGAGGCATTTCAAAAACCCGGGTTTTGGTTGACCTGAGTTTAAATTTAACTAAACAAGTAATTTAACATTGTTTATTTTAATGCATCAGTGGCAAGATAAGTGTCTATAAACATGTAGTTATGTGTTTCCCTGTTACGTAACTTTGCAACAATTGCGTCTAAAAAATGTTTTAAATCTCATAATACAAAATTAGTAATATTTGACATATTATGATTTAACTAATATCACATATAACTACTTTATTACATAAACTTTTGAAGATGTTTTTTTTTTTTAATTATTACTGAAATAGCAATTAACAAAATATTACCAAACATTTTATCCCGTTTAACCCCGACGGTCAAACTTTCATGCTGTGTTGGTATGCGTCGATTATCGACATTAAAAATATCGGTCGCATCATTGTGTGGAATAATAGTTAAATACTGTTCTGTCCAAGAAAATTTAGTGTTGTGAGCTAAACTTCCAAACTACCAGATTCTATCATTTTTTCATTGATTCATGCTAAAACTAAAGTAATTTAATGTAATTTAGATGGCAATGACTGCCACGTTATTTCTTATTTGTGCGTCAACTTTCCCAGCTGATATAGTGTACAATACTATTTCATAGCACTTCCTTGGTTACCCTACTTTTTAGTTACTGTTGCGTAAGATAATTATTTACTATAATAATCCTTATAAATTATACATTTTTGGATTCAAAATAACAACTTTTTTTTTAAGTGCTACCTCGGATTTTTTATATGAACTTTGTGTTTCATTCATGTAAATCCTTTGGTCAGTTAAATATTTTGTAAAAATAAAAAAAGGTATTTTTGAATAAAGGGGAAAAACAAAATGTTCTTTATTTTTTAACTTGATTGATGAGATTCTACATTATATTACAAAACATCATACCTAATTCCATTTAGTTTAAATTTTTTATAAAAAATATGTTGCATTTGCCTAAAGATCACAACGCATACACAGGTGTTTGTGATAAGAGGATGCAAGTAAAGCAAACTGTAGACCTGCTTTAAACCTGACAGGATAAAAAAATACTAGTTTGTTTTTCGGTTTTCGATTATTCTTCTCATCGACGCTCTTCTGGATTCACTAAACTGTAATCCATTACAATTAGTTTAAAATTTCTATGTAAATTTTGTTTCTTAACATAGTGTCAATTTGTGCATTTCTTGAAGCGTTTTGTTTGGGTATACGAAAATAAGCAGGCAGTAGTGTGTTGTATTTTACGAATGCTTTATTCAATTTATTAATATTAGAAAGTTGAATTTGTTTATGTAACGTGAATTTATTGAATGAAGTAAATCTAATTTAATTGAATTTATTTTTAATTTATGATTCTCAAAAATCTTTATTATTATGTATACTGTATATAAATAGTTGAAAGATAAATACATTTTGCTTTTATTCGCAGCAGAATTTTTATGAAAATTTTATTTCATCCCACAAGAGTTGTTTCAATATTATTTTATATAGGTTAAGTGAAGTGAGTATTCATTTATGTTACATTATAAAACTACTTGCCTTAAAACTTGGTGTTCTGTTAAACTTAGTAAAAAACAAAAGTAATATGTTTACTTAAACATTAAACTGTTTTTCATTATGTAAGCTCCCGGATTGGAAATTATACAAATATTAATAGGTATGAATTACCTGTATACTGTCTGTCCAATCCTTTTTAAATATTCGTGACAACTGCAGTTTCGGGGTTATCCCATCTTCTGGTCACACTAGCTTTGAGTAGCTAGTTAACCCTCGCCCGGGCAACATGCACGTGGTTGACGTTATCATCTGTGTTTCATGTACTGTGTTTATGTGTATAACTTATTGTGTTTCTGACGACCTCACTAGTGAGAAAATGACTTTTAAGTGTATATTTTTGTGTGTGATGTGTGACCAGAAGATGGGATAACCCCGAAACTGCAGTTGTCACGAATATTTAAAAAGGATTGGACAGACAGTATACAGGTAATTCAAACCTATTAATATTTATTAAACTGTTTGATTCATTAAAATTTTTTTATTTAAACTTTGTATAGCCTTGCTACGAAATAAACAGGATACCGTCTAATGGAACAGAAGTTAAAAACATTCCATTATGCAAACAAAAACTTGATATTATTTTAAATACAAATGTATAATTATGTTGAGTAAATAAAAAAGAAACAACATATTTCATTTAATGAGAAATAATAAGAGTGCCAGTTGTAAATGCTATGCGTTGTCGCTCGCAGAACGATTTGCAAGTATTTAAATCAATAGGGACATCAAATGAAACTGTTTTTGAGTTGTTGAGTGTGTTTCAATGTAAATGAATACTTTATTTTGTTGCAATAAAAATCTTGATTATTGTGATTTCGATTTTATTTCAACTTCTTCGGTGTTGTAAATTTAGATTCAATAACTTAGGTTACGTACTTTACAGTCTTTTTGTCAGTTCCTTTTATTATTGAAGAGGATTACTAGTTTTGACCTAGCATCCAGGTCATCTTCATGAAGGTGAATCCGTTCACATTAACTTTGTTGTAACAACACATGTTTACATATGACCGTTCATGTGAACGGATTCACCTTCTCGGATCTGAAGATGACCTGGATGCAAGGTCGAAACTAGTAATCCAACTTCAAAAATAAAAGGAACTGACAAAAAGACTGTAAGGTATGTAACCTAAACTATTGTTAAAAATTCAGTTTTGGTGGCTAGAATTCCAAAAATGAATAAATCTAGATTGTCGTAAAATAGTGTACCATGTACCAGTAACATGATGAAACTTGACAGGGTAAATTACAGATTTGAAAAACCCCCAAAAGCCTGAACAGTTTTTCTTGAATCATAAAACACTCTCGATCAAGTCACCTTTCAAGCAAAACAAAATCGGTTCATCCGTTTGGGAGCTACGATGCCACAGACAGATACACACGTTAAACTTATAACACCTTTCTGTTTGTATTGGGGGTTAAAAACAATTCCTAAAAAGAACAACGGCAGTTGTTATTGCACGGGTTATTTTATTAAAATGTTTACTCCTGTTCAACTATAAAATAATTCGATCACGCAGATGAACCGCTGACGTAAGTTTAGCGAATTTAGAATTTCAACCAACAATTTGAGAAATTGGCCTACTCACGAAGGACCTGAATAGCTGTCTCTGTGTACGAAATATATTAGAATTCGTTTGCGCCTAAGCTTCCAACTCACAGCGGACCTTGCTGACTCAGGTTAAAAACTGCTTCGCTTCGCTCGAAGTGTATAAACTCGGCCATCATCCTCGGATTAAAAGATTCCCCCTCGGTGAAATCAATACTTTTATTTGAATCAGGTACTTTCTTTATATTTTATGTTTTGATCGATTTTAGGAGAACCAAGTAAGCTATAAGGTCGTGTAAAAAAACAAAAAGTGCAGAATAAATAATATCCTACATTTATTTCTTTAGAGAAAATACTGAAAAAGTTTCATTCTTATTTCAAAACATATCAAAAGATAGTTACTTCCATCCAAAAAACGTACTTCCGTTTGTTGGATTTTTTTGGCTAATGGACTCGTCTGAGCGGTGTAGACAGCCAACGTGGGTACCAAATTTGGTCCAAATCGGACTTAAAGTGCGGCCGTTAAAATGCGAACATATAATATATACCATTTGTAATGACACCGCAAAACGTGTCTGGGGACCATGAGTTTGCTCATTTACTACTCCCGACCTTAGGTCTCACCACAAGGGTCACTGCAATAGTTCATCTTTCCAATGCAAATTCGCTAAAAATAGCATATTTTAAAATGGGTTGGTAATATTTAAATTTATATTTTGAAAAAACGCTGCTAGTGTTACGTAATGTAAAATAGAGTTTTTCTCCGACATCTTGAAACGGTTGGACATGTAACCAAAGTTCAAACCTAAATATGCCCAGTAATAAAAACTTCTTCATTTGATGTACTAAACAGTCTATATCGTTTTATTTTTTTTAGAAACGGGTTTTTCTTTTATAATATAAGTCATCAGCTATGTTTGGTGTAGTTTTTATTTCAGAGTCAGTGAATAAAACTAATATTTTTCGCTTATTGCCACCATTTTGAAACAGGGGAAAACTCTTTTTCACAAAATTAATATTTACTTCAAAAAGACTCTTAAAATTGTTTAATTTCATCGAAAACCTACCGCCTTTCCAAAACAATTTAAGTTTTAGTTCAAATGAATTTTGTGTATATGTCCAACAGGCAGTTTGTTGCGTGTATTACATATTTTGTATGTACTAAAAGCAGGTTTTACATTATTCACAATGAAATAATTCCTTGAAAATTACCTGCTAAGGGCTTTATTTATTGAAAATTCCGTAAGGTTGCCAAAGAGTATATCATATTGCAAGCCAGACAGTTTAAAAGAAACAACAATTAATTTTTATACATTTTGTTGATAAAAGAATTTTATAAAATAAAATTTACACAGAGTTTAACATCATAATTAAATCCTTATCATTGCAACTGTCAACCTTGAATCTAAAGACAAACACCCATCTACGAGTGATTCCTTATTGATACCAAATCTAAAAGTCTTGTACAAATAAAAAAATACATTTACACAATCTGCAAGCTACGCTATTAGGCGAATAACAAACATTAATATATTTGTTTAATATCATTGTTTAAATACTGAATCAGGTTATCATGAAGTGTGTTACATAATTATTAAAAATAAGTTTACATAAATACCTTACTTCCTTGTACTGCTCGCAGTCCTGTTTTGATCACATTCTATACGGTGACGTACATTTCGCCTATTTTTTCAGGCATTTTCAAACCGTTTATAAACCAATTTAAAAAATGATTTACATTTGTTTAATGCGCGTTAAAAAACTATAAATTATACACAAACATTAACACAAAAACACACGTAATGGAGCATGAATATGCTGATGTAGTTTATTTTTAAAATAGCAACTCGCACACGTGCACCCCGGCCCGTTCTTATCTCAGTACTGGTCAGGTAGTGGTGCGGCAAGCCCCCATAAGGCCAATGCTATCAACTAAACTGTAAACGGACAATACTAATGTACTGATGATTGGTTTTACCTGGGATAGTGTACAAAGACCTGGGATAGCCAGATGATTGGCTTAAGACAGTTTGGTAGCAGTAGACAGTGAATCATTTATTCGTAAACAGCAAACCACGTCTCTTTCCTCTTAATAAAGGGTGTTACTCTCAAAAATTCCAATGACCATGTATCAAAACTATTTAATGAAAAGTGTCTTAAAAATTAATGAAAGAGGTAAGGCTAGCAAAAGACGTTCCCGAACGTCACCATTCCGTTTGTACATGACGGTGTACATTACTATTTATGTATGAACTGCTTAAAGAATCAACATCTTTTGTGAAACAATGTATTAATTTTTTTTTTTTTTTGTTATTAGAACTAAGGAAACCGTGATAATGGCTGAATAGCCAAGACATCAATTCAGTTTAAACTACAGCCAGATTATTAATTTGGATTTAAGTTCAGGCCTAATGGAATTTTCCCGTTGTTTATCACTTTTGCTCTGTAGACTTCAACCTTCCTGTATTGCTACATTTTCAAGACTCTGATAACTTAATCTTATAAAAAGATTTCTTTAAAAAAATGTGTTGAGCAAGCAATGCTAAGATGTACTAGCCTTCTTAATATTTACAACTAATACTAGGCCTATCAATAACATGAACTTATGCAGTTTTTTTTTTTTTTTTTTAATGGGCCACCATTGGTATCTATATCTCTGACAGCAAACTTTAATTGGGGAACCTTTACTTGTATTTTGAGAAATTAAAACATATTTGATAATGGGCTCCATTTTCCAATATGGCGGATAACTTTCAAATTTCTTATGTGCTGTATGATGATTTTGGATTTTACAAGTTATTTTAAGACTTTTTGTTCTTTGTGTTTTTTTTTTTTATACCTAACCTTTTAAAAGTAAGAGAGGTATAAAGTTTTAATTACATCTCAACTGAGCAGAAGATATTTTTGTATGAAAACATTTTGAACCAATGAAAACGCTCTAAAAATCAACACAAATACTGTTTCTGATATTAATTTTTTCTAACCCATAATAAAGAGGATATGTGACAAAACTACAAATTTGTCATGCATGAAAAATAAAGTTGGTAACAGATGTTCAATATCAGCTGATTCAGAATTCAGTAAAACCCAAAATCATCATAAAATATAGGATGTTCCATAAGAAATTCCAAAGTTGACCATCATATTGGAAAATTTAGGCCATTTACAAATAATATTTCAGCTACATATTTTTTTAATTTCTCAAAAAACAAGGAAAGGTTCCCTATTTATAGTTTGCAGTTAGATTTATAGTTTACTTGATACCCAAGCAAAATTGGTGGCCCATTTAAAAAAAGAAATATATATATTAATGGTACTTTTTCAATTTTGAAATATCTGTAACAGTTTATGAAAAATAAATTCAAAATTTTAATTATGGGTTTGGAAAAATATTTGAATTATGCACATGAGAAGATGCAGTCTGTAATCAAAAATAAATATCTGTGGTTTCTAAATTATTTAAGTTTTATGGAAGATATTTCTTTTATATCCATCTAGATAGTATTTGAAGAAAAACATTTTCCATGTTGGGGAAAGTGGTGGTTAGGATTCACCATGTTAGGTTTTCATTACACCTGTAAATTGGTAAATTTAACGATAAGCTACCTTATGTCGTCTATAACAGTTTCTTCTATTCAGGCAGGGCATAACATCCAAATATAGACATAAATTGTCCTCCAAGCAACAATTGACTTGATTGTAACATTTTATAATAAATGGTATCAGGAAACTGACACATACTTTCTCACTCATTATAGGAACTTAATAAAAAAATATTATTTCATGAAGCCAAGAGTAATTTTCCAATAAAAATTCATAAAATAACGGAAAACCAACTTTTCTCAAAAACGGCTCGAACGATTTTAATTAAAATTTTATAGTTTATAGTACTTTAGGTCCCTAATAAACTATACAATTTTAATCAAAATCGTTAGAGCCGTTTTTGAGAAAAGTTGATTTTTCCGTTATTTTAAGGGTTTTTATGGGAAAAATACCCTTAAAAATAAAAAATTCACAAAAATGAAAAAAAGCCTGGAGATACCGTGGATTAGTACCTCCATACCAAATTTTATCAAAATCGGACGACTGGTTTAGGCTCTAGGTCTGATAACATCCACACACACACACACAGAAATCACTCCGAAAACCACTTTTTTAGGTTCAAGGGGACCCAAAACGGATATTTCCACCACAAACTCAAACTCGAAAATTTTGAAGAATACAATACTTTCTCCATATACTATGGTATAGGGGGAGAAAGTAAAAAACATAAATTTGTTCCTAAAAATCAAACTTTAATTTGTATCCTTACCTACTTATAAAAATATAAATAAATTGTAATTTTTTCACAAAACCAATCAGAGTTTGCTAGTAAATAAAAATAAAGCAAGCAGTCATGGGACTGCCGACAGAAGTGAAAACTGTCATAAATATAAATCATCGGTTTAATATTAAATTTGATCATTATTTTTATCTCTTCCCATTTAAAATAGAAATCTAAAAAATAAAATAACAAGATTGTCTACAGTCAAATAATAATTAAAAACAAGATGAAAAATAGAACACTTTTTCAAGACTTCGGCTTGTTTTTTTTTTTTTTTTAATACTCAAAAATGTAATGCTTTTGTCACGCTAGAAAGCTCAAAAGCTTTTCAATTCTCCGCAGTAAAATTACAAAGATTTTGGCACCACCAGAAGTTTTCTATGGCGTCTGTGAGTGCACATATCGTGTCCACAGACACAAAATTTTGTATTGCTTTTCGTGTTCAGAGACCTTGAAAACATAGAGAAAAGTCATAAAAAGTGGGGGTGAAATTTTTAGAATTTTGATAAGATTTCGATACTTTGGCATTTTAATGCGAGCCAAAGTAAAACATAATTTTAGGTTAGGCCCATTCTGAACCAACACACATTTCTTTAATGCATTTACATTATGTCCATTTTAGAAGTATGACCAAGCACACTAATTTAACACAACTTACAAAATTAGAAAGTATAATGTCCATCTCAGATGTATTATCATGTAAACTATTTTAATACAACTTACAAAATGAGAACGCACAATATCCATTTCACCGGTAGCGAGACGTGACTAAACCCATACAGTAAAGTTATTGAGTTTAAGCCCTTAAATTTACCACTGCCTATTTTATTTTTTCGATTTCTTCTTCTTTAACGATCAGCTGTTACTTTAAACTTCTGGTTTAAATTAGTGCATGTGTAAACCATTGAAGAAGAAGAAGTCATCTTCGAAATGAAAAAACGCACTTCGTATATTTTACCTCATCCAAAAGAGGTAATGCTTAAGATTTCACTTAAAAAATAGGTAGTCAATAAATTTGCAGTACATCATAATTCACAAGTTATTTATTTTGGACGTGGTATAAACATCTAGAAGTCTTTCATGAAGAACGATAACACTAAGACTAATTATTGTACGGCGATTACAAATTCTACGTAAACATATAAAATATTAGTAACAACTACAAGACAAGAAACTTTAAATTTTTATAGAAAATATGGTTTCTGTGTTATTGAATATAACAAGTACTTATTCAATAACACTCATCTCAATAACAACAAATCTCTTTGATATAAACGTGAACACATTTGTTAAGAGTTTGGTCAATTTATTACTCGAATTTTCTACATCATAGTTACTGACAGTGTGAAATCTATTACAAAATAGCGCCATGGCAAAACATGCCTTTGCAAAATCCACAAAAACAGCATGGTGATTGATTTCGATTGGTTTTTCCTACCGAATGATTCATTCATCCTTATTTGCATTCCTTTAAATAGAGAGTGAAATAATGGGAAAATCTATCATGATAGAATTAATAATATCCTTTCTATATAGGCCTTGTCTCAAAATAATTACACAAATAATAAATCAGAAGGTTCGGCAATGGTATTACAGAACAGCAATTGCTTGGAAGGCCTTCAACCAATAAGTGGATTAGTTTCTGAACAAGAAAAGTAATATGACATTTCTTTTTTCAAATATTTTTATAATATAAGGTTTCCGAGTACATTTTATTTTTACTCCAGAATTTTCAATGTAAAACGTTTTCTTAAATAAATAAAAGTTATCTTATGAATAAATAACAATTGTGAACAATCCATGTATTAGCAACTAAACCCTTTGGTATACAGTATTATGTGGTAATGACTCTAGCATCACTTACAAGTACTACCTCACAGCTCATTAGAATTTGATCAGCACAACTTATTCTATAGCTTAGTTTTATATACTTCCATTGTATATTCAATTATGTGTATGTGCCTGTTTTTATATATATATATATATATATATATATATATATAGTTCAAAGAAAATTATGCTTTATTTTTGTTTTTAATGACAATACTACAAACCCAGATTTGTTCAGAAACATATTTTGATTTTGAGGTTATTGACAACAATGGTACCTGAAGTAAAAACACATGTTAACCAGTTGTACCAGTAACCATATGATTATTAGTTCACATTTTTCCCACATGTAAAATTAGTTTATACAATCAACTCAAATACAATTCAACCTTGTAATATTAAAAGGTAACAGTAATTATAATAAAGATGCTCTATTAACAATAATGATTCAATAACAAGCTTAATGACAGCGTAGAACAAATTACACAGATAATTAAAATACATAACATGTGAAACTCTAGCATACAGGTTAAGTACAATTTCAAAATATAAATAAACTTATAACAATGTATAAGCATACATTAATATACACAGACACAAATAATGTATCTAAAAAATGTATAAATTATACTACACAATAAGTGTAATAACGGATATAGCCTACTTCAACACAATGTCTTTTTACTGGTATGTATTTCTAACAACGCGATTCTTTATGAATGCAATATAGGAACAAAATGAATCGGACAGAAATAAACTAAATAACAACTACAATAATTCAATGATGAATTTTCAATCGAGAAAACCTGTCAAAGAAACAGGCACTGAGAATTCTGCACCGAAAGCTGCCACGAATGAAACTTCATTTGATAAAACTTTTAGCTTGGAAAATTTCGAATAGAGATCCTTAAACGTCCCTTTTAAAAGCACCAATATTCCAAATATTATTTACAGTATCAAACCACTCTAAACTTAATATTCTTAAAAGGGTACTGTTTTTTTACCTTTAATCCTTTCACTGCTACCCAGTTTATTTCAGTTTTGCTGCTGCTATATTATAGTAGTATGTCCGTATAAACGTTTTAACTTTTCAACTTCATGTGCTACAGTAATTTTAAAACGTACAGCTTGTATTATTTTGCACTGATAAGAGCTGCTCTCTACTAGAAAATATATGAACTACTGTACTTGATCTTTCTATGTTGCTAAAAACAAGTACGAGTGTTACACTATGGAGGCTGTGTTGTTTTACACAATGTCATCGTCTTATGTTGGACTTACTACAAGCTATTACAGTGTTGAATAAGTACTTTGGAAAGAGAAGATGATGGAAATGATTTAATAAGTGAAAATCGAAGTAGTGATGAAACAGTTCTTTTAAAACGTAATAATAGACAAATTCTAGATGCCATGTGTCCGCCCATGGGCGTGGGGAGAGTATGACAGAAACCCAACAAATGTTTCAATGGACAAACAGTGAATTTCATCCGCAAGTTCATAATTTTAGTCAAACAACTGAAGCAAGTGCTGGTTTCAAAGACACATTATGCTGTATAAACAATAGAGCTGAAATATTAGATTATTTTGAATTTTTTGTGACTACAGATCTTACAAGTAGGCCTAAAATCGGTTTTGAGACAGATATTTTCAGTACGGTATATTGTTTCTCATATAGCTCCAACAGTTCGAAAATGTATTGCCACAAATGCTAATAAAATGTATTTAGTTTTAGCAGTAACTAGCTGATTTCCAGAAATACAAAATTAAGCTTGAATGAATGTTGGTCTAAAATATTAGAACAGTATTTATTTAAATCAATCTATTAAATTAAATAAATAATCTCTATACATAAAAATTAATGTTTCTTTGTCTTCTATAGACTCAAAAAATATTCGAAAGATTTCATTAAAAATTTCACACTTTATCCATATCAATGACCAAGGATTGTTTAGACGTTAAAATTACTACAGTCTAAGGCGTAGCTACCCCTATACAATAAATATAAATTGAACTAACTTCCTACAAGCTACAAAGCTAAAATTACTTAATATTATTCTTAAATGAATGTTTGCAATTCGATTACTTAAGTCAAATTAATAAAATATTATAACCAACCTTAAAATTAAATAATAATTAAAATGGGATAGCTACTCATATAAATTAAATTGCATTAACATTACACACCCATATATTTAATACGTGTGTGTTTATTGCCGGCTCCGCTAGTGTTCAATAAATAAAGAAAAAGAATATTTAGCAGCCCATATATATGTTTCTTTTCTGATCAACTTATCTTTCCCGAAGGAAAATACTGTGTTGTCCAGCTGCAGACGTATCCTAATTCAGCAGTGAAAGGGTTAAAGGTAAAAATTAAGAAGACCGGAAAATTCAAAATCTCTCGACTAAACATGCATTCAACTAGGCCTACTACAAAACAAAAAACACATTAAGTTTTTTTTTTTAACTGTAAAAGTGTTGAAGAAAGCTCCTTATGTAATTCTATTAGTAACGACATTAGAAATATTTGCATTACAACTTATCACTCGAGAAAATATATGTTCGTAAAAGTAGTCGCATCGACCAGAAAAATGTATTGTCACCAACACATTGCTTCTCAGTTCGTATTATTTTTGTTTCTTGAATATTTCTTATTTCGATAAATTAAACTCAATAGCTTCTCTCTTTCTTTACTCTACAACTTTATATATTTTATAAAGTTTAGAATATACATATTTAAATAGAGTGGTATATTTATTAAAACAGCTGATCGAGCAATGACATCACAATTAAATTACAGTCAACTCCCGATTATCCGGGATAATTACCGGCAAGACCATCACGGATAATGTGAAATCCCGGTTAAAGCAATTCATTATAGTATAGGGACCAAATACAAGGTATTATGCAAGAATTATAAACATAATGGTTATACTGTACCTTTAATCACTCCAAAAACGTATAAAAAACTACAAACACAACATTATTTAGATTGAAATAGCAGTACAGCAATATACTATTTACAATGTTCAAACACGATTAAAATAGTCCAGAATGTTCAACAACGATTATAATAGTCCGTCAGAGTTTTTAGTTTTTTCGCGTTTGCTTCCTTTTTCAAAGACGTAACTCAGAGCTGTGCCGTGTGCACTTTCGGCTAGAGATGTTACGTCAATAACTGCTACTCTATAGTAGCAGATTATAACTGCTACTCTATTCTCTAACAAAACGTGAATAGATGCTACTCGTGATTGCAGTAGCATCAGTTTCGTGTTAGTCGTTATTAGTTTGCTACAAGGCCGTCCGCCCTCCTGTCACCCGCATTTTTTCACTTCTCGCCCCACCACTTCTCTCGTCTCTTGGCCCGGTTGAGCCGCAACCCGTATAAACCGATCCCGTTTAATCGGGAGTTGACTGTAGATACGAAAAAATCATAAAATGTTATACTGTACAACCAAGTATATAAAGGGTAAATATGGCACATAAATTTGTAAATAATATAAAAATTTAATAAATAAAACCTCTTAAACAAATTATAAATTGCTGCAAAGAAAATTAGTGTATAAGAACAATAAGATGAGTAGTTATTATTTAGTGTTAGGAAGGCGTTAGTGAAAATAAAAGACACTTAAAGTGAAGAAAATGTGATGCTTTATACTACGATAAATATATATATATATATATATATATAGTTAATTAAAATAACTATAAAAATCAATATCATTAAAATTGGATGAGAACAGATTTATGATTTACATTAAAATTCTTTATATTATTTACGCTAATACAAGAATTAATTACAGTTGAAGTTTTATTTGACAAAATTCATTATCGAGAAAACAAAATTGTTATTGGATAGTATTGGTTGCAAGGAGGTGCCCAATCCAATTGATACTGTGTATCCACTACAGATGTGGTAAATTGTCTAATCTAAATTCAGCAGTTGTCGCTGAAGCGTTGAGCGTCAGGACAGAGCTGGAAATGATGGGCTTTGAATCCCCAGATCGACCTGCTGCAACTTTTTGTCTTGTTTGAAATCGTATTACATGTGAATAAATTCAACAGATAAAAGTTGTATGAAATTGTAGCTTGTTATCGCAGGTACCGTATTGCGCACGCTTGTACGTTAGACCCTAAACAAACAAAGCGCACAAATACTGTACTTATACAGGGTGTTCATAAAGTCCCTTCAACCCGTTTATTATTTCCATTACTGAAAATAAGTTAACAAAATTTTGTACACATCTTGTGTTTCGTAACAGGACAAATATTTTGACATATCCCGAACCTCTATGATTTTGGGGGGCTTGGGGGGTTAACAATTTCAAATGAAAAGGTAGGTCATTTAATACACCATTGAAAAGCTTCTTAAAAGAGAAACAGAATGGCACAAACTAGAGCTTAGTATCTTGCTTCGTTTCAAAGTAATGGACAATCGAAGTTCTGGAAAATGATATTTTTATAACATCAAAGTCGGTTATTCCTTTGCTAGTATTAGAAATAAGAAAGTTGTAGGTTGAGGTTAAATGTAACACATTTTAAAAATATAAACTGTAAATAAATGTAGTAGAGTATCACTAATTTATCTGAGTTTCTATGTGTACTAGAAAAACTTTGGGTAAAAAATGTAAACGGAACCGGGAATACAACCCTTGACCTTTGCTCCTGACTTTCTCTACTGTATGCGTAACTGATAAGCACCACTTTTCCTGTACTGATAGCAATACCTCCCTCATTTTGTTCCTGATATTTGTTGTGATAGCACTCAGTTTTGCCTTTTTACAAATGAATCGCTCAGACGAAGACAAGGTAGAAATGATTTCTTTTACGAACAAGAACCTGCTTTGGTGTTATAATAAAAATATCATTTACCAGAACTTTGATTGTCTATTACTTTGAAACGAAGAAAGATACTAAGCTCTAGTTTGCGCCATTCTGTTTCTCTTTTAATAAGCTTTTCAATGGTGTATTACTTGACCTACCTTTACATTTGAAATTGTTAACTCCCGTACCCCTCAAAATCATAGACAGTCGGCTGTGTCAAAAGATTTGTCCTGCTATGCAACACAAGACATATACAAAGTTTTGTTAGGTTTCACTAACAAAAATAATGAGGAGGGTCAAAGGGACTTTATGAACACCCTGTACCCGCCTGTCTGTGTAAAGCTGCCTTGTCAATGCCGTCGCTAGCGAAACCATGGTCGGCAAGATTCGATAAATTTTGTAGAGTTTACTAAATTTTGCTGTATTAATACGTATTATCTTACACTATTTTAGAAGATTACTAAATTACAGTACAGCTAAATAAGCAAGTTAGACACTGCACACTTTATTTTCTAATGCAGCATTTTTACTTTTTTAACTTTTAAAAATGTATAACAATATAGATGTACAATATTGTTTACTGTTTTTACAACCGCAAACTATTGTACTGTGAAATTTAGATTTTTCACAAGAGTTCAGTATCTTGTAATACAGCCAGAAAAAAAATACTTTTGTAGATAAAACTTGGCCTACACTGATAATACCATGAAAATTTTACAACACATTTTTATACAACTCGGTACCGTCCGAGTTATTAACAATTCAAGGTTAGTGCCGCACACATTAGCTTAAATATTCAAGGCACTACTGTACTCTCGTTTAACAAAATACCATAAACACAATAACTAAACAATGATAACAATTTCTGGAAGATTAATTCATTTGTATAATCGTTTGTAAAGGCAAAACCTAATACATTTGAGTCAACGCATGACAAACTTCCAATTACTTAAATTAGTTGTAAATTAAAAAACTAACGAAAGAAATTCTGAGAAATAAAAAATGATTTAAGAGACTTGATGAGAACTTCTGACTAGACTGAAAGTGTTAATTCTTTTTTTTTATAATATATTTGGAGAACTCTCTTCTCCATACATCGCACCTCTTAATACAAAACTTCATCTTCAACCATATTGTTTAATGTTTAAATAATTGTTCAATAAATATTAGTGCAGTAAATTAATAGTTACACATTCAACTAAAAAAGGATTAGTTGAAAGCCTAAAATTACAAAGGCCATTTAACTACTTTTAAATATTTGAAAATAAAATGTTAAAAAAAAACATTTCAGAGAAACGTAATATTATGAATTATTTAAACATTATAATATACACGTTTATAATAAATAACGTTTGGAGTTATAATTATAATACACATAGATCTCTTTAGAACATAAATAAGGCTAGAGCGCACATTGGATGAGTATTTTTCGCCCTGAACAATGGTTCACACCGATTTCATCCTTTCTTGGGATCTTCATTTATCTACGTTAATTATGAATTTATAGGCCTAACCTAAATTTTATTTTTGTAGTAAACATTGATAATATTACTTATTCGGGAGCTGTTGGTATACTTAAATGTAACAAATTTTAATAATCAAGTTTTTAACATTATGACATCCATTTTGCAACCAGGACGACCGTAAGGAGGGGGTTACAACAACCGAGGGGTATGGAATTTTGTTAAAATTAAGATGCCAAATAACACGTTTTAGGCTTCCCAAAAGTACTTTAATGATATAAATTTTCCACTTCTAATTGTGATTCAGGCCTATTTTAGAATAGCAACCATGACTCATCCCCCGCCAAATCTTTCCGTGTGCGCTGTCTCTAACCCCATAGGCTTTAAACACACACGGAGATTTGTCGGCTGCGGATTAGTTACCGTCGCCGCTCATAAAATTTAAAGTGTGCATACAGGGTGGTATAATTTCCGACGCCGTCTAAAAACCAAATGGGAATTCATTAAACTCAAGTGTCTAGTTCATCAATCACGAAGTGTGATGTAACATATTATTTCTTTGAATGTTTTATTGATATGAACAGAGAGCAACTCTCGCTTTTTTGTTATTCCGTCGCCGATTGAAAATGAAGCAAATAAATATACTTATTTGGGTTCATCAAATCAATAAAGAAAAGAAGAGAAATTTTTGGAGCATTCAACACCATGTTTCCTGATTTGAGGAACTATGAAGAAATATTTTTCAATTATTTAAGAAAGTCGGTTTCGTCATTTGACGAACTACACACGCGGCTGAAGGATAGTATTCTACGAAAAAATACTAAAACAAGGAAAATACTAAAAATAAACTGATAGTTTATTTTTCCAACCAATGTTTATGCGCTAATACTCTCCTTCACACCAATGGTGATATGATGGCGACAGCAAATAATCCATGGCGGACGACAACTCTCTGTATTCCAGGCCATACACTATACTGCATCTTATATCAAATAAAGTACCAGTGCCCAATTCGACCAAAGATAATGTCAGCAATATATTGATAATTTATTGTAGCTTGACATTTAGCTTAGGTGTTGAAAACAACAAATTACTCTTAATAGCGTATTTTAATGTAAAGAAAGTGTGAAATATTTTTTACAATGGGAGGGGGTTATAACCCTCCCCCCCCCTGGTTATGCCTATGATTTTGCTTACAGGTCATCTCTAAGTTCATAAGGCCTACAATCCCAAAGGAATTGAAAATTTCAGATCTGTATGTGTGTTTACACATAAAATTCTGTGAGTGTTCACAGTATTGCTAGAGTTGGAATCGCTTATTCATCTGACTTATTTACATACAAAAACCCATCCGATGAGTCTCAGCCTAAGATTGTTCCTTGCCTTGATAATAGATATACAACTATACAAATATCCATATTATAAATACAAACACTTTTATTAGTATTTATTTCGTTTATCTTGTCTACTATAATATTTTCTACAGCCACTTAACATTCAAAAGCTGAAAGTGCTCAGAACATATACAATATAAATTGAGGTTTTTAACTTTAAACTGATCTCTTTTCAGCCATTTTTATTTACAACTAGCTGCACCCGAGAGCTTAAAGCAAATCTATCAAAACCCTTGCATTTCTGAACCCTTAGATCGGATAGGAGGAAAAAATGTTGTCGGAGCTTTTTCAGTTGTTGCAGTCACAAACAGACAGACGGACACAAATTTATTATATGTATAGATTCAGAGCAACCAAATTTCTACTAGCTCAAAATACATCTGTCAGTACAGTGTTGCCAAATATATCTATAAACATATGTGCATGTGTTAATTTAAAGGACTGGTAGGCCTATTAAGCAGATTACTTTAAAAACAATTCTTAAAACATCCTTTGACAAAGGTCACGTTATCTTTAGATCTGTTTCTACTTTTAAATTAAATTTACACGACAATCAGTAACCAAAGATATTTCACCACGCTAACTGGAATGAAATAAAGACCTAACCTAACTTGACAAAGTATTAACTTACTTCCTCTTAGTCTTAACTATCAACTCCTATAAAAGAGAGTGCACACGTACATACATAACATAATACTTAAACGTAGATTATACTTAGGGGTTATGTTTACAACTTCAATCATTATAATTTCTTGTGAAGTTGAATTTTTTAAATATTATGAGTTATAGAACTAATGTATGCTATTAAACGTTATAATATTTTATTTGAGGTTATAAACTGTATATAAATACAGCCTTTTATCATCAATATATTTGTTTATACAAATTTAAAAAGAAGAGATACCTATTCGTTTAACTTCGGAAACATTTGTACATATTTGTATAACATATAAACATATTTGATTATTAAATTTTCACTATAATATAAATAACTTCTAAATCATTTGATCATTCAATAGGAAATAAAAAGCAATTAGAAGATAATATTTGTATCTTTTTTTAAATATATAATAACTTATATAAATACAAAATTTTAACAAATAGGCCTACAGTTTTATAATCCTTATAATTATACACATTATTTACCGAGTTAAAAATCCTCGTCAGCATAGTTAGGAAAGCCTAGATAAAGTGTGTTGTATTTTAATAGTATTTTTTTAAATAATTTCCTGTATTTCTGATGTGTATCTAATTAATCTGCCTGTGATTTTTCACCGGGACTTAATACCCACACAAGACGATAATCCCCGTACTACTGCCACATTTGGCAACATTGTAATAAATAACTAATGAGCTTGACTTGTGAGAAAGTAACTTAGATAGAATAAAACCTGAACACAAATTCTCACAATAAATACGTTTACTAACCTCAAACGCGTTTCAACGACAATGTCGCCATCCTCAGTGATGCACGGGCTACAGTAACCAAACTATAACTTATAGTTATACACGGGGGGTTACTGTAGCCCGTGCATCACTGAGGATGGCGTCATTGTCGTTGAAACGCGTTTGAGGTTAGTAAACGTATTTATTGTGAGAATTTGTGTTCAGGTTTTATTCTATCTAAACATTGTAATAGTTAAAATTATGTATTTAGTTAATTTTGTATGTTATATTTCAATACTTACATTCATTTTTCTGGAGTTCTGACACTAAGCATTCGTCAAATTTAAATACAGTTAAAACTGAATGTTAGATGAGTCTGTATCAACTTCGAAGTACACAATATAATAGAAATGTATACCTTTCTACTATACCTAACTAAAATTATTTAAAATAAATAACGTAAATGTAATATACATATTTAAATCGAATTAGCAACAAATATTGACATGTGAAACAATAAGCATAAGCAGTGCTGTATAACAAATATTATCTATTATTTTACAGTTGTAAATGACTGATACATTGGTAAGCAGGTAAAATATTTAACTATAAGCACCATAACATGCTTTAACATGGACCGTATTGACACTTAACGACTAAACTTTAGTTGGAAACTATTTATCATGGACAAATTGGCAACAATGGAAGGCGTTGTCTAATGTATTCTAATTTTTCTAAAAAATAAGATATTTACGCATTTACAACAGCTGCGTCTGGATTCGGAGAATCACTTAATTCGATATCTTCATTTTTTTTCGACAGAAACAACAACGGAGTCATTCCTAACAGACAGCCGATGATGATGCCAATTGTTCTTCCCTGAAATACACAATTTAAGTTAGTAAGCAGAATTAATTAGCAAGTCAAATTATGTGAAAATTGTGCACTTTCTGCCTATGTTTTATTACGAAAATTTAGGCCTATAAATAGTGAAAAAGGGGCTATTTAAAAAACATAGCTCGTCTGACAAAAAAACATATTGAGATTGACTTGAGAGAAGGTATCTTGATAGAATAAATCTTGAACATAAAATGTCACAACTAATACGTTTACTGACAATTATCAACGACAATGTTGCCGTCTGCAGACATGCACAAACTACAATAATGAAACTATAACCAAAGTAAACTTTCCCCAAGTTTTGTACTACATCCCTTGACTATTTTTCACTTTCCTGACCTCCTCCGACTGCAGAAACCCCGTACTACCACTTGCATAAAACAGTACCATTTTAGAATAAAACTCAATTGTGCAATTTATGGGAAAAGCAAATATTTATTTAGATTCCCAAGATAAACATTGAAACATTTGACAGTCTTTTTCATTTGATATACCGGATGTTTGAAAATGAATATCGGGGTTTTATGGCTTGACCTGTGCGTCTGGAGTAATTATTGTTGTGACAACTGTTTCAATCCTGTTTCTTAAGTCGAGTAAGTCAGCTGGCAGCGGAGGCATAAACATAACAATTACCAAAGGTAAAAATCCAAGATCGGGTGGACGTGGAGGCCACGCGAAACAAGCTTTCATCCGACCCCTTGCAAACTACAACGTACCGGTACAATACACATGGATGCAGTAGGTTACAGCCTTACTCTCTTGTGAGCTTGATCTTATCTAAAACAAGAAAACTATGAAGGTTCAACAAAAATACTTTACTCTAACAAAACACGGAATGCATTGTGTATTGAAAATACTCCCAATATGGGGGTTGGTGTGCGAAGCACGCAATGCATTATGTATTGAAAAGCCTATAAGTGTTGCAGTTTGATTTTTAATTTTTGACATTACCTGATTTAATTAACCTATTAAATTTGTATTATATTATTCACCTAATAATTATTATTAACTAAATTATGATACCAGTTAGTAGGTGGGCTGTATTTGATTGTGTTAAATTCCCAATAAAAAGAAGTTGGACTTGGATTCAATGTTAGTTTTTAATGTAATTTTATTTTAAAATAACCTGCACACAGTCCAATAAATAATAATTAATTTGTATAAATACCTTGAGGTCTTTCTAATATAATATACGATATCAATTCGACGAACTTTGGAGGATTTGGATTCAATTTGAATTCGTAGACTTGTGATTCGGATTCGTAGGCTTAAGATTCGGACTCGATTCGGATTCGTAATTAGCCTAAAAATATTATTCGGATTCGATTC
>JAGFPH010000946.1:172406-183714 GCA_018207615.1 Philaenus spumarius
CGTATCTATACTGATATTATAAAGAGGTAAAATTTGTTTGTTTGTTTGTATGTAGGGGGTAATCTCTGGAACTACTGAACCGATTGAAAAAATAGTTTTACTAACAAAAAGCTACACTATCCCTGGGTAACATAGGCTATTCAATTTCATAGGCTGAGTATTCATTTTGATAAAAATATTTTTTAATTAAATATTTGTAAATTTAGTCGGAAAAATCTTAGGTTAGCAATAGACTGATACCAACACATGTATTTACATTTATTACTATAGCAATCAATTGAATGAAATAACAGCTAAAACAGCTGTTTGCTCCAATATTTCCATTAACAGACGATTTCAAACTTTGAAGCAATTATTTGTATTTCTAACTTTTAGGTTAGGTTTTTATTAAAGTGTAGACCTGAGCCTTGCTGGTTCATTTAACCTTCATTATAACTGCTATAATAATTTTTTGTTATAAAATATACAAAATAATTTGATTTGAACATTTAACATTATTTACCATCTTAGCTTTGGGGTTATTATTCATCCTACACCTTTATTATAGAGAAAACATAACATAATTATGCGTATAGAACAGGTTCCAAGTTAAAGAAGTTAAGAAGGTAAGTTAAATATAATAAATACTACAAAATGTTGTATACAAAGCACTTGAAAATATGACAACTGCAGATTTAAAAAGAGTATGAATGTTATTACCATATTCGCAACATTCCTTGAAGACTTCATACTGAGCTGAATTGGAGAGAGCGGTGGAGCTTTCACTCCCAGTTTAGCTGCAAACATCTCCACATAAGCCGCACACCCGAGCCCAAGTACGTCGGACAACGTGTTCCCTAAAGCTGCAGCTGCCATTGTAGAGATCACCATGAAGGTTCCTACCCCGTGATCAATGTAGTCTCCCTGATCAGAATTAAAACAAAAAACATTAAATTTATTTTAACAGGTTTAAGATGTTTAGTTTTATAATAAGACTAGGAGAGTCCGCCTCCTGCTCGCTGTTGGTGAAGCAAAAGCAAACAGATTATTGTATATTTCCATCGGAAAGTAGAAATAAGGTCGGAAGTAGTAAATGAGCACCGATCATGGTCCTCAGAACACGTTTTCAGGTGTCATTAAAAACTTTATGTATATATGTTGCACTCAAACGGCCACATTTTGTCGTCTGGTTCCCCAAAATCGACCACAACGTAAAATACCCTAAAAGTACCCGGTTCAAATCCACATGAGGGATTTTAATGTGGAGCAGCTTCTGATACAAGGGCGACGGCTGGGATGAAGAGCGCCGTTGGAAGTGATGTGAAGCGGCCTATAATCCGAGCCGGGGCTGGAGGCTGAAGTGTAAACAAATTCTACTAATATATTTCTTACACCCCTATTCACCGCCCTTGTGAGTAGAAAAATTTTCCAAATAGTTGAAGTCCTAAAACACAAAAACTCAATTTTGGAAATTCGCTCAACTCACGTGAGCGGTTCAGCTGCGTGATCGAATTATTTTCTTATTTAATAAATGGTGGTTGCAGTTTGACACAGGTGATACAACTACCGTGAATAAAACATGAGTTTTAATACATTGTACATTGTAAAACGAATTTTAAATCTATTTTGTTTTAGGCCTAATTTGTTTAAACACACTGCAATAGTTAGTATACACTAACATTTTCCCTTGACTCTGTCGTCGGCAACAAATTTAATTTTTACAACAAAATCAAGTAAATTTGACAGACAAGCTAGTTAGTTTTATGCAAAGGTTTTTTCAAAAACAAAGATAGAAGTCATGTATTATTATTAATTTCAAACGCACCTAAAAATAGTTAGATCATCTGCCACCTTCAACTCCCCCTCACCTTACAACCTGCAACAGGTGTTTTTTTACAAGTACGATCGTATTACTCGACTTTCTGTTGTGCTTTAAATTGTAGGAATCGACGTGTATTTTTGAAAATCAAATCGTTAACTACATTAAAACCTTATTTTTCCCGTCAAATATTGTTGTTCTATTATTTTAATTCTCCTGCCCGCCCATAAAAAACCGGTGCTCAAGGCGTATGCCCGTTAGGCCAGTTTGTAAATCCGGACCTGTGTTCGATTGTGTGAAGATCAGTGCAAAAGTGCTTCAGCTTCGCGAGAGGTATGCTCCATCTTGTAATAATAATAACACAAATACATAATTAAAGTAACACTATAGGTCTGACAGTTAAAACTGTATTGGCTAATAGACATGTTGCTGAGATCAGAGATTAGTGCTAAAAGGGACCAGGAGAAGTAATATTTAGTCAGGGTGTGACCGTCAGCAAGCACTCATCACAATATTCTTGCCTTTGCCTTAATATAGTTTAAAAATAGTAAGATTGGGATCAGCTGAGATTTACAATGGTTTAAATAAAAAAAACTTAAACCACTTTACGTTTATTGCATTTATTTGAGGAAACTTCTCTCCACAACCCGTCCTGACAAAGCACGTACGAGGGTCCACAGGGGTTTGCTGGTGCCAGAATGCAGTTCCGGTACTGTTTTTTAAATTGTTTTAACGTTGCACTGGACCAGCCACTCCCTCAATCACACTCGGAGTTGAATTTTACGTCTGCCAATTGCAAATCGAAAAACCTCAAGATATCCCCACACTTAGGGTGACCAAATCATTTCCGGAGAAAACAGGGGCACAACCAGCCGGGTACCAAAGAACCACCCCTACCCCCCTCAATGTACCCAGGTTTTTAAAATATAAAATACTTGTATTTTTATAGAAATTTACGTTTTGTTAATACATTTTGTTAGCCTATTGATAAAAACGAAAAACACAAAATATAGTATGACACATATATAATTAACAAATTTTATTTAAAAAAATATTGGTTTTTAAAATGTTATAACCATGGAATTTTTAAATAAAGTTTAATTAACATAAGCTTTAAATATTACTGAGTGTTTGTAGATGGAGTTGATTGTTCTTTGAGAAAGGGAAATTTTTCACTACTTCCAGCCTTCTTGATCATGTCTTTCTTCTTCGAGACGCAGTTATAAAATTCTATACAGTCTAGTTTGTAGTTGTATTGTATTGGTTGGTGTTTGTATTGTCTCCACAAAATGCCACACATATATATATTCTGATTTATATTCTGATCGAGATCAAACATTTCAATAGTATTCAAACAAAATGTTGAAATTTCGCCACATGTTTAATTTTAACGTGTCTGATTTCGTTTAATCAAGTGAAATAAAAAATAAATATAAAATTTCATAGAATTTATTTAAAATTGAATTCCAGGACTTTTGGACACCGTGAACCACTTTTCGGTACACCGTATACTATGACAAAAAAAACCGGGACAATCCCGGTTTTCCGGGACGTTTGGTCACCCTACCCACACTGCAGAGCGCTGCGACCATGCGAGCCAACTACAGTAAAGTCTTCCACATTGTCCCTCAGCTCGGAATCGAAATGAAACAGCTTGGGAGCACCAGACACCCATTGGCCAGCCTCGTGGCACGCCTTTGATGTTCGGCGATGCTGCGAAAGACTACAAATAAGAGACTGATGATTCAGAGTCGAGGCGGCCGAAAACTTAAAAAAACAGTGATGCTACTTTTTATTATTAACTTTTTCGGCATGAGGCAGAAAGGCTATTGACTAAATAAGAGATATTTTGCCAAGTTTTTGCTTAAAATAATATGTTTCTCTAAAATTTTCTGTACAAAAATAGTTACATGTAGGCCTACATGTGTAGGTACATTTCTTAAAAAAAGTTAGCAAATTTTCTTGCACCCTTAAACTGGCTTAAACTCACCAAATGTACGTAAAGTAGGGGATTTAGAAGTAAATTTTTTTTTTAATTTTCCTGGGTAGTACTCCCTTTCCGTCACTTATAATCAGTTCCGGCAACGTTCCGGTACTGGAAAAATTACAAGTAAATCCCTGCACGACCATCTCTAAGGAAGCAGGACCACAAGAGACGGACCTATCACACTTCTATAAAGTTCATTGTAGTAACCTTAACAGGATGTTCCCACTCCATTTCCCCATAAAGTTAGACTGTTAGGAACTTTCTCTTGCATTATTAAAATTATTTCAGCTAATCCGAACAAGGCTTGATCCCATTTGTTTCGGATTAGTGGAACTATGCTGAATATGTTTCCTTCTTTAATCAAATCTCTATTTTACGAGAATAGTCATGAAAATGATTAACAAAACCATAAGATTACAGAACAGTAAAACAAAATTAACACTAGGTTATAAATTTGTTCCCTTGTAAGATTTACATATACGATACACAAGAGTTGAATACAAACTTCTTACACAGACAATCATGAAGAAGTTATCCAAGAATCCAAATCCTATGAAAGGTATTGCGTTGTGAATAGCCACTGAAACAGAATAAACACACAATATATTACAGTATTCATGAAATTAAATTTATGAACCTTCGCTATCAATTTATGTACTACAATTACATCACGTTGCTTCAAGAATCTGTGTTACACTAGTGTAGCCATGTTCGGCAAAGCTGAATTAAATAACTAAATTGTGTACATTAACCTTTTGATTAGTAGGTTTTCGGATGGAAATTATAACAAAAAAAGTGACTTTTCTTAATAATTATATTTTTTTTAAATTATTATTCTGGCTGTTGTAAAATGTAGTAACTTAAACAACATTTTTGTGTAAAAAAATGTAAATAGGCTACTGTATTTTATAACTAAAATGTTATTTGGTTTTGATTTACTTAGACCTAATTATATAATTTCTATTCCTTGTTTTTTTTATTTTTTATTTTTACATATTGTTCCTGTAGTTTTTTAGTTTTTCTTGCTGTAAACTGTAAAAATAAAAAATAAATTTTTATTACAAATTGTTTACTGTTTTTTTTTTTTTACCAAGAAACCTAAAAAACCTCATTTTGCTGTATTTAGTTAGGCATATTTGCATATATTTATTTCTAGTATTTTATTAGATAATAATCACCTTTTTATTTATAAACTAGTAAATCTCCGTCAAAAATCACAGATGAATTAATTAATTCATGTCAATGTGTACACATCATAAACACATAATTTATACAAAAAACAACACACTTTATCTAGGCCTACCTAACTATGCAGTCGGGGTATTTTTAACTCGGTAAATGTGTACAATTATAAGGACTATAAAACTGTAGGAATATTTGTTAAGATTTTGTGTTTACATATATTATTATATATATTAAAATTAAAATTAAAATATTATGTTTTAATTACCTTTTATTTCATATTGATAGATAAAATGATTTAGAAGTTATTAATATTATAGGCTATATTATTGATTGAAGTTGTAAACATAACCCCAAAGAATAATCTATGCTAGCCTAGGTTTTGTTTGCGTATTACAGATGATGTGTAAAATCAGCTGTTATATTATTAAGTTATATTATTTCTTCTTTAAATGTTACTCCACGTACGCTCGCTTTTATAGGAGTTGATAGGATTATAAATTTTTTGGTAATCAAATGTTTTGTTGGCCTACTGAACTTTTTCTGAAAATATCAAATACTTTCTGGGTTTAGAATAATTTCATATACCGTATTTCGTCATACCTTAAATTGCACGACTGATCCATTTTTCAATACTAAACAACTACATTCACTAAAACACAAATTAATATTAAGTGGTAGGCCTATCAATAAAAATAGCTTTAAATTAATCCAAATCATCAGGATTAGCCGTTGTTGTTTTACAAAAAGTCAAACACACAACAGGAAATTTCTCTTTTAAACACAAAGAGCTGACATCTCTGCTCTCTATCTGAAGCTTTGTGAACCATCTGAACTATTTTGTTTGTGCATTTATAGACATAAATCGCGCTTAAACATTGTGTCTTACCAGGGTTAAATGAGCTTATATCTATACTAGTTTGTCTAGTGTAAACATATAACATATTACCAAAATTATGTCAAGTAACATACCTCCAACGAGTTGTCCACTTGTGGGCTTCGGAACTGTTTCCGCTGTTAACAAAAAGAAATGTTTAAATGTTACACATTATTACCTAGCTAAATTTAAAACCAAATTAGTTCAACTATAAAGAAAGTACAGTTTCAATTTTACCTAGAATACTAAACTTTAATTTAATTTTTTACCTAATAGAATTAATTATAAGGTTGTTTTGTTTTTTTTTTAGTGTTTGGGATTAAATATCAGGCAAGCATTTGTCACATATCAATATACATACAGGGCGAGCCAAATGTTTGGCAACACTTCAATAACATTTAAACTATTACTCATAGAAACTTACAACTTTCACGATACGCTATCAGTTAAACTAACCATTGAACTAAACCATTAGTGGAGAAATTGGATTGCATCCACTCTCAGCTATTGTAAATCAAATATTTTAAACAGTAACTTAATCCCTCGACATTCGCGGACTTGGTATTCGCGGTTTTGATTATTCACGGTATCTAAAAAAAGAAAAAATACTGTATAAATAGCAATAAAGTATATGCAAAATTTGTAAATTATTATAGTGTATTATGTGTTAAAATTATATGTAATTATTATTGTAGGAATTTAATAACATTGTATAAATACCTCATCGGCGAAACACTTGCAAATACAACAAAACATACAAGATGGGATTTTTCTACAATACACCTCTGCGTGAATACAAGTGGACTTGTGCAAATGAAGGTCAATGGCATACTGTGATTTAGTTGGAGACATCAATTTAGTGTACAGCAAGTCAAATTAATTTTAAAGAATTAATTAAAATTACAGTAAAATATTTTGAAAGAAATTAAGTTTGTACTTTGTTTTATCACTCGTAACAGTCGTAACCAATATTTTCGCTAATGTCGGCGAACGATAGTTTGATGCCTTGACATGACTAAGTTCTAAAAATAGGCAAACCCAGACAATGAACGAGCAAGTAGGGATGGGTTTACCATTATGATAGCACTAACCTTGAAGGGAGAGTGAGATGACAAATAACTCAGCTAAAATACTAAACCTTTCAAGGACTTTTTTCACCACGTAAAAGTGAAATCGCGTAAAGCCGGACAGCGTATAACAACGACTGCCTACATCTTAAGTAAATAAATTAACTATAGGTATTAGTACATAATGTTTTAAAATTTTCTATATGTCAACAACATAACCCCCCTTTTCCTATAAAGATTTAGTTTTCGCTATTCGCGGCAATTTGTCAGAACCTATCCCCCGCGAATAGGGAGGAATTAATGTATCATCTTTTGAGTGGTACATATATTTGTGGGCAAAAAAATAGTGTAAATCCAAAATTGCTATACAGTATTTCTGTATTTAAAATACCGGGTATTTCAAAATGAATATCGGGGTATTTTAACGCTTTTTAGTATTTATTACAATTATAAACAAACATCAAACGAAAGAGCAACTTAAACAGTTTTTCCTACAAATGTTCAATGTGAGCACCGTTCGTCACACGGCACACATTGATTCGATAGCCGAGTTCGTCCCAAACATTGTTCAGTGTGTCGAGAGTAATTGTTGCAACAACTGCTTCAATCCTGTTTCTCAAGACGGGTGGGTCAGCTGGTTTGGTCCTCACATTGGAACGATACTCCTGGGCTTAGGCATGCTAAAATGTTCATCTGCCCTTATATGTCGAAAGCAGAAACAATCTTAGATTGTAGGAATCATTACTGGTCACTGCCCGGCCAAGTACCGCATCAAAAATATAGGGCTGGTTTTGGAAGACTCCTGTCGATTCTGCTCTCGTGGTATTGAATCGGTTCAACACCTGCTATGTAGGAGATTTATAATACTATGAAGTGCTTTTGTTAGCTCGGAAGAGGTCCGTGGTATTGATCCCAAGACCCTCCTTGGATTGACAAGAGAGCTGGGAGATATCTGGAATGATCATTAAAGGGAAAACCGTACCACAATAATAGAACCTAGTGGGTCGCAGTGGTGGGGAGGCCTTGGACACCTGTCTCTTAAAAAAAAATTAACAGACTTTCATTACAATGGACGTTGCCGTCCTCCAATTAGTCTATCGTATTGAGGATCGACCGTATTAAGTGTTTTCAAAAATTAGGCAAAAGAGAATATAACAAATCGCCTAATTAAGCTAGAAACGTCAAAAAGGCTTAATTTTTCAACATTTCCCACAGGCTTGAAGGGAACACTATATTTTTACAAATTATAAATATAAATATTATAACACATGTATCTTAAAATAATAAACAGTTTTACAAAACACACTCACAATAAATGTATACAGTACAATGTAAGCATACCTTCTTATAGATCCAAAGAAACCATCACCAAGAAAACATGCTTTACCAAGACAAGGTATATATGGCATGCAAACTAAACAAAAACAAATATATTAAACAAAAGCAGTATAATTTATAATATGTTCACTGGGTATTTAAGGCACTACAAAATTAATTAGTTACACATATTAATTATTCTATCTCCATAGTGATCACTACACTAAATTGTGATGAGAACAAAAATGTGTGCTTGCTTTATATGATTTAACTAAAAAAAAATACTTATCTAACTTTGATGTGTTAAGCGTTTCAAAATGGCGGGTGTTAACAATTTTTAAATGAAATAAACTCAAAAATGGTAAAGAGATATAACTGAGTTATAGTTTGATTACTATGCATCACTGAAGATGGTGACAATGACGTTGAAACACGTTTGAGTTAGTAAACGTTTTAGTAGTGAGATTTTGTGTTCAAGTTTAATTTCGCCAAGTTATCTTCTCACAAGTCAAGCTCAAAAAATATTTATAAAGTACAGGCGGTTTTTCTGTTATTCTTAGTCCAATTGTTTTGTGAGTTCGATTGTAAATGAAATCGGCAGTCGATTAAAAAATGGCCGACATTTTGAAATAGATCATTGGATTAGATTGATTATTTTTCTCAAATTGAGTCTTTAGCTCATTAAGTACTATGCCTTAACAGCTTGATTAAGACATTAAGTAACTACTATATTGGAAGTATCAGAGTTAGTCTGGGAAAGTATCAAGTCCGCAATACAAGCGACGGAGCTCAACAGGGTCACGTTCTGTTAGGCACCAGAGCACATTGGAACAGGTGGAAATTAGTCTGCAGATAAGCTGACAAAATAAGGCAGCAGCTACTGAATTCACAGGACCTGAACCGTTCTGTAGCATATCAAAGGCCACAGCTGTGCAGGCTGTTGACGACTGGGCAAGACTAGAGTACAGAAGGAGGTGGAGAAGTATCCCAGACTTGAGGATGGGCAAACTCTCACTTATTGGCCCATCTGGAAACATTGCATCCGACATCCTTCCGATGAGCAGGTGCAATGTATAAAAGGTGGTAGATCTAATTACAGGACATGGATACTTTAGAAAACACATGAAGAGAATGGGCATTTTCTCCGGGGATGAAAATTGCAGGAAATGTGGCCGGCAGGAGGAAATCTGTGAGTGTACGAGGCTTGAACAGGTGAGTTATGAAACCTTTGGGAAACAACAAAGAACAGAGCATCCCCCAGGACAACCTCGTCAAAAGGATTCATAAGTTCACTGAGCTCATGAATCTTGACAAGGGTAACTAGGGATTTAACATCCCTGAAGTGCATAAGGTTTGGGTATGTTAAGAAGAAGAAGTACTAAGCCAAAGTTCAATTCAATTGGTTAAACCATACTGTAGATTCAAATTACTTTTTTAAAAAACAAAATGGCAAATATCCGGAAAATTAAGCGTTACCAGGAAAAGTTAAATCCTAATGTTTACTTCACTTGACTCACGGAATCATTTTCCAAAATTTGGCAACTTACTTGCGGGACACTCTGTACGAAGTCTGTTCAAAAAGTAGCCTATGCGACTTCTTTGAATAAAAAATTTATTTCTTTAGATATACAAAAAATTACACTAGTCCCCTTCGAAATAGTACCCCCCACACTCCACACACTTTTCCCACTCTTGTCAAATCGTGGTTCACTATCGACGGATGTGCGACCACTTTTGAAGCGGTTATACCACTCTTTAATTTGTGTGGCACTCATGGCATCCTTTCCAAAAGCTTTTCGAATGGTTTCTGCTTGATTATCGCCGAGTTTGTAACAAAATTGAATGCAATAACGCTGATCGACTTGTTACGTCATTTAAAAAAAATTTAAATTCAACGAGAGTACTCTAGACTACTCTGATCAAAACATGTTCAAACATGAATGTCGTAACTTATCGGCCGGGAAAAAATATCAGTGTATTCCTAACACGTTTGGACATGTCTGTGCTGAAACACGTCCTCCTACCTTCAGTTTTTTGCCTGTAAAAAAATTAAGCCAGATACTTTTTGAACAGACCTTGTATATTCAAAAACAAAAAATACACACCAGTTAAATAGAAGCAAGGGAAATTAACCTGAAGCCATTATGGCTTCTTTTGAACAGAATACCCTGAACTGTTCTTTTATACTAAAGTAAAAAAAAAAAATGTTTAGTGTGAAAATCAATTTGGTAACTATTTCCTGAACCAAAATTATATTGTTTAATCCATAATGATCTTTGAAAGAGTTTAAATTAAACAAAACAGTTTTTTAAATTAAGTACATTGATTGGGATAGCCTAAGTGTTATATAATTACATTAAAAATATAATTTTATTCGTACGGTGCAACATGCGATGAAATCAAATCGCATAGTAGCATTTTGTAGTACGCCAACGATCGAACTAGCCGAGTAAAACTGAGTGGGGACAGAAGTGTTAACCTTTTCAGTGGCATGCCCGTTTATATACGTTTGTGCTATTATAAACGTCTCACGAATACAAACCATACAGACTCACTTAATAAGAACCGAGCAAACTTGTTGTAACCGCTCCTAGATGGTGCTGATAAACTATCTTTTCCTTTACACGTACTATTTAAACCGATAGTAAAGTAACTGGTAACTGAAGTATTCTTAATTTGTCAGTTTTCTTTAATCAAGCTGTAGCCTAGTGGATAACGTTGCGTCTTCCTAATCAGAAGATGCCGGGTTCAAATCTAGGCAAGGGAGACCAGATATCTAATCATATCTGTGGTTTGAGGGTAGGAGGGCGGAAATAAAGCAAACGGTGGTTGGCTCGCTTCCAAGCTGACGGGATATGACTAGATATCTGGTCTCCGGCTGGGGCTGTTTTGCATAATTTTACTTAAGTATATATATTTACTAAAAAAAACCTGGAAAAAAATAGTAAACATTTGATTTCTTGATTTTTAGGACAAGTAAATAATTATTTTGGTAATGTGACCCTATGTTGTTCAAAACCCGCCACTGAAAAGGTTAAATATAGGGGCATAAATTCGAGACTGTGATTTTTGGGTGGAAC
>JAGFPH010000946.1:183724-215201 GCA_018207615.1 Philaenus spumarius
CATAAGCAATAACACTTAGGCTATACCAATTAATAAAGTACTTAATCCCTATCTATGTAATACTTATCAGCAGTCAATGGTTTTATCAAAGCTAGCTTATCTTACGTTTGTTTTAGTGTCTGAAACAATACAGTTAAGCCCCCTTTGACAGATAGGCCTAGTACAGATCATATCAATAAATTTAAAAAAATATGAAATAAAATTATCTATCAATGTACCAAGTTCAACGTGCTGATTACAACGTGGTTATTTTAGCCTGTAGTTGCATCATATCAGTCTGTCAAATCATCAAA
The DNA here is from genome assembly GCA_018207615.1 of Philaenus spumarius. Taxonomy (NCBI): domain Eukaryota; kingdom Metazoa; phylum Arthropoda; class Insecta; order Hemiptera; family Aphrophoridae; genus Philaenus; species Philaenus spumarius. The sequence continues at coordinate 184,018 of JAGFPH010000946.1, forward strand.
GAGAATACATTTTACTACTTTTTAGGTTTCCTAACCTCAAAATGAAAACACAAAACCCTTATGGGATCAATTTCCATGACACAGTAAATTTTTTCCAGTGGAATGATAGTACAATGACATTTGGTAGTACTAGTACAAGATAACCTCCAATATCATTTGTATTGTTTGTTCACCTGTAATGCTAGCAGTACACTCTCGCCGAGACGTTCGGCGAGGATTTTAACGACGAGGACCCATGAGATTGTACAGCGAGGTTACAAAGTACACTCTCGCCAAGCGACCGCAAGTGGGTGTAGGGAATACGTGCCTAGTTGGCTGTCGGTGGATTGGTCTGGTTGGTGATTGGCGATGTTTTAAAATGAAAGAGAATACGAAAGTCAAGAAACCCTGGAGATGGTGGATGAAAGCAATCCACCGGAACAGAACAACGTAAATAAAAGCCAATATTCAGATATACTAATTTTAACATCTATTTTTAGTTTTGTCTGACCATCGTGGTTTGTCCTAATCCCATAGAACAACTTCTGTGTGGTAAGCTTCGAGAAACTGACGGTGGTTTCGTTTGTCCACTCCATTTACACGAGACAAAATCACACCTAAACCACAAGCACAACACAAAACAATGGACCAACACCAACAGCGTGGAGAAACAACTGAGCCTGAGTGCAGACAAGAGTGTACATGGGGTGTTTTGAGCTCGGCTCTCAGGTGATTTCGCTGACACTCAGGCCTTTTGTCTCGTGCAAAAAACTGCTCCCAGACTGAGCACAGGCGAGGGCGAGACATGGCGAGCACACCATGTACACTCTCGCCCTCGCCTGCTTTCGTCTTGTCTCGGCGAGAGCGTACTGCTGGCATAATAACTTGCCCCTTAGTTTGACTAAATTTCTGTTTGAAAATAACTATTCAATATAGCAAACAAACAAGCAACTGGCAAGCAAATGAAAGCTAATGTACAAAGCATATAAACTACAAATATCAAAACGTTGAATTCAAAATCATGCAAAATTTACAGTAACACAGGCTATTTATGTAAGAACAAAAATGTTGAACATCTAATAGTATTTATGTGAAAAATACTGTAAGAGCACATAAATAAATGAAATTTTTCTATCTTACGGTTTTGTTCTACATTTGATTTTGCAGCATGCAAAGAAATGTTAGAAATTAGTTAGGTTAATTTTAATTATATACACATCAGTTTAAATTGAAAATCAACAGTTATTATAGTGATTATAATTACAACATGATTACATGATTATAATTGCAATCAATTTAAATCAACGGATATATTACATGATTAGGCCTGATTATATTATATTAGTTAATTATGCAAATTACACCATTTTAATTTTCCAGACATGGTATACAAGATATTCTGTGAGCCTTATCATGCCAAAAGCATGAAATATTAATTGCTCTGTAGGCGCACACTTAAAGCATAGCGGTAAATATAGCCTAGTTAGTTTATAAATTTTATAATGCAGATGTGGGATTTTGAAAATACATCTTGTAAACCTAACATGATTGATGGACGTTTTGTTTCATTGATGATTTTTAATAATAAAAAATATTTTATAAGCAAACATTCTTACTGCTAGGTTTGGTTCTGATCAAATCCTCTAAAGAAATTAACATTCTTTTATTAACATTCGTTAATTATAATTGAGGTATTAATGACCTAAAAAATAATAATCGTAGGCTGTAACTTATCACTTGCAAGGTTAGTTATGTTAAAAATGACAATATCTCATTTTCCTTTCGATTAATTATTTTGGCAGATAAAAAATGTTAACTTAAAAATCGTATTTTTACAATTAAATGTGAATTAATTTGATATTCTTATTCATTTTAAAACACTCCAATAAATTAGTTTTTATCCATTATCACAAAGTTGCTGGCAAATTATAAATTTTCATCAATAAATCAGCAGCAATACGTCAGCCAAATTTAAATACACTAACAGACAACTTTATACTGTCTGAAACAAGTACTTTTCATAACGTAATTCAAAGTTTTGCCAACATATCATATGTTATATGACATGTGATATGTTATATCAACTTATCTAAATGTAGGGTGTACTTTCAATATCATATGGATTTGTTAAACAGTAGTGCTGTCATGTAGTTATATGAGAAATTACTATATATGGATAGGGTATTGCTTTCAAGGTTTTACTAATAGATAAGATGGATTCTTTTTATTGTTGGCTAAAAATCTAGCAAGAAGATTTTATCTGTAAATAGCACACCTGAATCTTGTGTAAAACTTGGTTGCTTTCAAGAGAGGTGTAATTAGAAGTAGGCCTACCCCAAAAGACTAAAAGAAATTCATACAGGGATAGGACGTGTTCAGTATTCATACAGTAAGCTATTCAAATTTCTTAATTATCAAGGTAAAGAAAAGTGTAAATTTCATGTAAAGAGAAAATTCAATAGATTATGAAAAATGAAAGTTAAATGGTATGGTTTTAACATAACTAGGCTACTGCATATTTTATCTAAAACTATTCCGAGTCAAGAACGCAACAGATTTGTTCACTGGATAAAAAACCTGTTGACAAAAGAGAATGACTAAACTAAATCTGAACAACAGTTTCATAATAAATATTAGTACAGCATAACCTATCATAATGACAAAAGAATATTATGATTATTTTGTATTCCAGGAATCAACAAAATTACAAAAAAAGCTTAGGTCTACTTACCATATTTGCGAAGAAGCCAGTCTTCTGGAACAGGACAGTAAGATCCTGTTGGGTCAACATCTCCTAAACGGGGCACTTTGCTCGGACGACCAAATTTCGAACGCCATCTAAATGCAGCTAGTTCGCCTTAAACAAATTACAATATTGTGAATAATAATTTCATAGCATAATTCACCAATATAAATGCAATTATTAATAATAAGTCAAAATTAGGCCTGTAGTAATTAAATACAGAAGCATAGGAACCATTAATTTGTAATAGTTTGGTTTGACAATCTGTTCCTTGCAATTATAAATTACCTAGGCCTACACTCATTTGTCAGAAAACAACCAGATACAAACTAACTTAAATAAAAATTTCAGTGTTTACTCAATTTGTTTGTAAGTTACACTGTCAAATATTTTTTAAATGGAAAAAAGACATTTAAAAACATTAGACCTAGTATAAAATTGAATATCCCTCCAATTTAGGCCTAAAACTGTAAAGTAGGCCAAAAACTCTCTAACAGCTATATCTGGTGATGACTTGATGGGGAGGAACCATTTAGATGGCAACAGTGCATATAAAATGTCCAAGATACAATGATCCGCTTTAGTAAACTATACTAACTAGGAAACTTAAGACTTGAAAACTGAATAACAATATAAAAAAATAATCATAATAAATAACTTAAACTCTCCTTTTGTAACACAAAAGCATAATTTTTCAACATGCTAACTTGTCACAAATAGGTCTATATTCAAAAATGGGTGTAACTTTACTATTCGACTCTAGCTTAACATTTTTGCAGACGACGTTGTTTTACATTCTACTGTTAAATGTTGAATTCAGGTAAACATACTGTGACTAAATAGGTTAGGTTAGGTTTTATGTATTTTTTTATTATTATTATTTTTGAATTTCTGTTAGCTCTAGGTTAGCCTATAGAGTCGAATCATAGTAAAGTTCCGTCCAAAAATGTATTATTTGATTGTATATACGCCACTGGAAATAACATACTCTACTGAATTTATTTAACCTATCACTTATAGTTAGAGTTTGAATACATAATCTTACAAGAAAAACAGCAACAGCTATGAGGTAAAACTATAAAGTTGTAGGCCTAACTTAAAACTAACTAACCCTAGAACACTAACGTTTCGTCTGACATATTACTGTGAATTATCGATTTTTCTACTTTCCCTACTTCCTCTTCACCGAGCGGCCCACCACTCCGTGTACCTTCATTTGAGCACTAGCTGATTATATGGTCAGTAGGCCTATAATACGGTAAGTCCGTACGTGCATGTTTTTTGCTAGTTTTTAGGTTCGCGTAGTCTGGCAGACGAAACGATAGTATTTACATTAGTTTAGTTACTGGTATGATACTGGTGCAGAACTGGATTATGTTCCTGAACAATGTAAGACAGTTGTATTAGATGTAAGACAACAACAGGATCGTAAGATATGCACATTCTACCATTCAGCAAAGAGAAGAATGACCCGATTCTTCTTTGAGAAGTTCTCAAAAGCAATTTGTGGGGAGTACCAAGCAAAGTGTTCCTGTGACGATGCCACAGACTACAAATTTTGTAAAACGTATTGAAAGTGTTTATAATGACGCCTTATTCAAAGTTATGAGAGTAAAAATATTTGTTTAGTATTTTTAGTTTGGTTTATTACCCTTTTTAAACAGTAGTCTGTCAGACGAAAGGTTAGTATCTACGTTTGGCTAAAACAACATTAGTGTTCTAGGGTTAAAAACATTCAGGCTTAAGTTTGATACATAACAAACAATGGTAAAACCTACTCCCCCTATTTTCAATATCCTAAAAATTTTCAATGAAATGTTTATTTACCTTTGTATTGAGCTTTTATTTGCTCAGATTCAAAATGTTGTAAAGTTGTTAGCAATGTTGTTCTTTCTTCACTTGTTAACCTCAAAACTAATGTATGAGCAGTATCTTTTGTTAAAGGCGGAGCATGTACCTCATCTTTACTTGTTTCTATTGTTGTAGATACATTACTAAATTTCTCAATTTTATTTGTATTTGCAAAAGTAATGGCACTTATATTGGAAGGTTTTCTGTTTGAAGACTGAAAGAATGATGTTGATGAAGGCTGGCCTGTCATTATTCCTGCATTTAACTTTAAATTTATATTAATACGATTAAATAGACTACATTTTTTGACAAATTTGCATAATTTAACTGTGGTCGTCAAAGTAGTCATAATTTCGTTGAATATTTTAAGTTTCACTATCTAAACAATTATTCCTAAACTCAAATTTTAAATCGATGAACTAGCATTTAAAAAATATAGGTTAACCCAATTCCAAATGCATTATTATTGCATATTAGTCAGCTGTATTTAAACTCAGCTGACTCAGAACTAGTATACACCAGTTTATCATAACTATTATTTATTTATAACTGACAAGTCGAATAAAGGCATTGTACAAAACATAAAACGAGATAATTTTTATATAACATTTTTTAACAAATCTTTAATTCTTTATTGAGGATTTTAAAATATCCTCCTATATTTATATATAAATTCAAATATAATCAAATAAAGTAAACAGCACTTTTTATATTTATATTTAACCAAAATATTGTTGTCATGTCAGTATCATCAGTTCTGTTGTATCTATATACAGTAAATTATCCTGGTAACATAATTTGTATATTGTTCTTATTATAATATAAAAAAAATTATAATCATTCTTTAGTAGCATCATTCCAACACTAATATAACGAAGAAGTAAAAAAATCTACCAATTTAGGTATTAATACATTTTAAAATCAAAACATTATGTACCGGTAACTGAAAAGGCCTTTATGAAAATAGAGTAGTTTTTGATTACAAAAATAATATAAAATATAATATTGTAATGCAATAAAGTTTTTTGGTGAAGAGCTATTTTTGGTTATAATATTTTTTACTCAAGCAGGCTGTACTCATGTAACATAATAATATATTATTTTATAAGGTTGTAAGTACATATATATTGATTTAACGTGAGTTATTTTACTTGAATAATATTTTTGTTAATTTTTATAAACTATAATATTACTTTTATAAAATATACTTAATTTTTCATTTGAATCGAGAAATCGTCCTCCTTATATTTTTTAAGTTGGAAATATTATTGTGAATTTTACATTACCTCAATTATTTTGAAGGTGTATTTTAGTGGTTTAAATTAGTATTGATTACAACGGACAATTTACTTACTAGACAGAAATAATTTATTTTATAATGTAACTACTTATAATAAGTTCATATAAAACTGCCAAAAATATAACACATACAGAGTTGGCAAAACTGTTTCCTAGTTCGCTAAAGCTCAGCCGGCTTTCCCTCCATTTTTCAGTTCGTAATCAGATAGAATGATACTTTTGTTCAAGTGTTATATTTAATTCTTTTGTTTTGTTTGTGAGGCGTGTAACAGTTGAAAATTGAAAATTGTGCTGCATCTTTATTCACAACAGGTAGGTCCTAGAAAATGATTTGTGTATATGGTACAAACAGCATAACTACCGGTATATGTCCACAGTGTTGCATATACAATATCTTAAATAGGATTTTTTTAAACAATATTTTGTTTGTATGTGTCAAATTAAACCCCTTTAAAAGCCTTAAATTTCTGCAAAAAAATATATAGACTAAATCTAATAATGTATTCAACTTAATTCTAAAACAAAATTTTATAGCCTACATGCACTAAAGTGGACAGTTTTAAACTAGTCGTTCCCTTTCATAAGCAACTCGGATGGCCTTCCGACTTGTCTCATTTGCCACGAAAAACTCGCACACAATAAGAAATCAAATTTAGAGAGACACTTCACTAAAAAACATACTCAGTTTGCTAGTAAATATCCAGCCGGCGAAGAACGAAAAAAAGCTGTCGACGAGCTCCAAAAACAAAACCAGCAACCAAGTTCCATGTTAAGTAATTGGACGCAATCTACAAGTAATGTTAATCTGGCAAGCTTCGCGGTATCACTAGAAGTTGCAAAGAAAGGCAAACCATTCACAGATGGTGGGTATGTCAAAGAATGCTTCATACGTGCATCTGAAGAACTGTTTCGTGATTTCAAAAACAAACCAGAAATCTTGAAAAAAAAACAAAGATTTGCCACTATCTGCTAATACAGTACAAGATGGAAAAGCTAAAATGTCTTCAAATGTAACATATTTGCAGGTGGAATATATTCAACTTTCTTCTGCATTATCACTGCTATAGATGAGTCTTGCGACATAAAAGACACGGCACAATTTACCCTTTTTGTCAGGTACTCTTCCCAAGGTCCAAAAGAAGAACTTCTAGGATTGCTACCGCTCTCGGGACAAACTAGAGGGGAAGATATAGCGAATGCCGTGCAAAAATGCCTTGAAGACAATAAGATCGATTTAAATAAAATCGTTTCAATTGCAACTGATGGAGCCAGAAGTATGACAGGAAAAAATAAAGGGGCAACAACGATTCTTCAGAGCAAAATAAATCACAAAATTCTTACGTTTCACTGCATAATACACCAAGAAGCGTTTTGTGCCCAAACATTTCCGGCGGAAATATGAATTTGGTAATCAAGATTGTTAACAGCATCTTATCAAAAGCGCTCTACCATCGTCAGTTTAAATAATTATTAAACGAAATGGAGACTCAGTATTCCGACCTCCTTCTTCACAATAAAGTGCGATGGCTTTCCAAAGGTAAGGTGTTGAAACATTTTGTTTTGAGTTTGAAAGAAATAAATACATTAGTAAATGAAAAAGGCATTAATCTCCCTAAATTAGAGAACGACAAGTGGTTGCAAAAATTTCACTTAATGGTGGATATCACAGCAAAATTAAATGAGCTGAATCTAAAACTGCAAGGAAATGGAAACCCAGCCTATGTGTTTTGGTAGAAGAATTGGTTTGTTTTGAAGCAAAATTAATTCTTTTTGCAGAAGATATTCAGAGCGTTAAATTACTTCATTTTCAATTTCTAAAGCAATATCGCGATAAAACCAGTGCAACTGTTGACACGAATTACTTCAGCAGTTATAAAAAACATTAAAGATGAATTTGCTGACAGATTTGAGCAATTCAAAACCAACAAAACCACTCTAGCATTCATAGTAAATCCTCTCAACACAAATAGTAACAAAACCCACATTGAGCCATTTGGAATTGATACTGGATCTCTGGAAATGCAATTGATCTATTTAAAAAGTAAAGCTTTGTGGAGTGGAAAATTTACAGAGTTGAAAAGCAAGTTGCAAGAGTTGGGGGTTCAGAAATGTATGTACGTAACGCAACAAAAGTGGACAGCTTTAAAAGAAATGCCGCTAGTTGAGGCACTCATATTCGACGCATGGAATAGTCTTCCAGATTGCTACAGTGAGGTGAAGAAGTTGGCATTTGGAGTGCTATCTTTGGATCGACATACTCGTGCGAGCAAGCGTTCTTTTGCATGAATATAATTAAAAGTTTTGTAAATTGTAATTTTTGACTCTTCCGACTCAAAAGGTTGCCAACCCCTGGCCTAGACTTATAACTTTCTACTGTTGTTGTACAATTTCTTTTAATATAGAATTGGCCCTAAGAAAAAAGTATAAGAAGACACCAGATAACCCCAAGTAAATGAATGGTTTTAATAATACCTGATACTCTAAATAATCAATGGCTTCAAATTTAAATTTGATCGAAATTTTTTCAATGATTACCGTATGTATAATAAAACTATAATAATATAAGTTTGAGTACAATTTTCTGCCAATCCTAACGTAACACTTCCACCAAAGTTTGTCGACGCGTTTCGGAATTCCTCCATTATCGAGACCTATTTCATTACTGGATTCATCCGTTATGGAATCGTCTAGATATAGTTAGTCACGCCTCTCCTCCTACTACCGGTGCTGCTGCTTATGTAATCTGTTATGCAATCTGTTATGTAATCTGTTATGCAACACGTTATGTAACATGTTATGTAATAAATCTTTTTTTTTTATATTTTCAACAATTTTAGAGTTTGGAAAGATATTTCTGATTGACTGTTAATTTGTTCATTAATAATATTTTCTCCGTTCATTTTTAGTTTGAAAATTTCCATGTTTTCCATTATATTTATGGTATAGACGATTCCATAACGGATGAATCCAGTACTGAAATAGGTCTCGATAATGGAGGAATTCCGAAACGCGTCGACAAACTTTGGTGAAAGTGTTACGTTAGGATTGGCAGAAAATTGTACTCAAACTTATTTCATGGATCCTAGCAGATATAATTTGTATAATAATAATAAAACTATGCAACTATAATTACATTAAAGAAAAAATGTAATGAAATGAGATTCTTAGTTGACAAATTTACTTCCTTGGCAATTTTATTCCATGCTTTATCTGTATCTTCGTTCCTAGAATATTCCTGGAGGGTATGATTATAAAACAAAGGGTGTTATTCAACTTTTCCCACAAATTTTACATTAAACACCTCCATGGTCAACAAGACATCGTTTTAAGCGTCACGCTCGATTTTTCCCGTTCTCAATAGTTCGAGTCTCTCTCGCTTCGACAGCAAAATGCCTTGTTGAGGAATCTCCATTCACTTACATAAGGAAGTCGAGTGGAGGGGGAATCCCTTTGACTTCGAGTCTCTCTCGCCCCATAAGCAAAGGGCCTTACCGAGAAAAATTTATCTGAACTGAAGATAATATTTATATACAGTATTGTCTTTTTATTTAGAAAAGCAGATGAGTATGTTTGCCTGCCTGAGCTCAGTAGCATCGTTCCAATGTGTGGACCAACTTTTCTCCGTTCAGATTTCAACAACAATCTTAGGTGGCTCTTGGGCCTCCATGAAAGGTCCCAAACTAACCTTGATTCCAGCACCTTTAAGGCGGCTTGGCTATCAGAAAGGATATCAATCCTAGCTTCCTTAATTCCTCTTTTGAGAATTTCACGGGCGCAGAGTTCAATCGCAACAACCTCCGCCTGAAAAATCAAAGGATAGTAGCCATAGATCTGTATTAATACACCTGGAATGCTAGCGTAGTAGAGTTTTGGAAGTAAAAAACGGTCCTTCCCCCTATGCTTTTGGAGGTCAACTTCATCAACTGTGCGATTTCTGCCGCAAAATATTTTAATGCTCATTAAAACACGCTCCTCCATCACACAGGGATCATCCAACTGTAATTAAACTTACATATTTCTTATCTAGAAGAATTGAGGATTCCAAACAACATACAGATCAGTCAGTTATCAGATTTAAAATAAATCGACCAAGCAGCTGTGAATTCTAAAAGTGTTAATAAATAGGATAAAATCCATCGCTCTGAAATGCATTATACATTCAAATCTAGATCTTTATTGAAATAATTCGACCACACAGCTGAATCCGTTGACATGAGTTAAGCGAATTTCCAAAATTAAGTTTATATGCCTATGTCTAGGGTTTCAACCAACAATTTGGGAAATAGGTCTACTCACGAAGGCGTTCAACAGTTGTCTGTGTGTACGAAATATATTAGTAGAATTTTTTTACGCCTAGTGGCCTAGTTTGCACCACTTGGCTTCGAACCGGGTAATTCTAAGGTATTTTACGTTTTGGTCGATTTTAGGGGAACCAAGCGAGCTATAAGGTCGCGTAAAAAAACAAAATGTGCAGAATAACATCCTACATTTATATTTTTAGAAAAAACTCTAAAAAAATTTCATTCTCCTAGTAAAAATCTCAAAAAATAGTTACTTCCGGTGAAAAAATGTATTTCCGGTTGTTGGATTTTTTTGGCTAACGAACTCTGAGCGACGTAGACAACCAACACGTGTACCAAATTTGGACCAAATCGGACTTAAAATGCGGCCGCTAGAGTGCGAACACATATATATACATATATATGAATTTTAAAGACACCCCAAAACGTGTTCTGGGGACCATGATCGGTGCTCATTTGCTACTCCCGACCTTGCGTCTCACCATAAGGGCCATTGCAATAGCTCATTTTTCCTATGGAAATTCGTTAAAAATTCAAAATATAATCAGCCAAAAAAATCGGAACATGAAAAACTTACTATTTTTGGGGTAGAAACAAACTTCAAGTGAGAAAAATGTTGGAAGTGAACACACTTACACATGTTGGTGGATATTAAACACTTTTATTTAAAACCTTTTTTTCATACGGTCTTTGGTTTTCTCACATTTAAAGGTTAAACGCGCGCTTACGATATCACCATCGCATAAAGTTTCCTCATTTTATAAACAGTGCTATAAATTACTTTGGTGGCAACATTTTTTGTTCACATCCGATCACCTCCCCTGCTGATGATCGACATGAGTTACAACTAGTAAACAAGATTTGCTATTTTTTTTCAAAAAACGATGCCATGATTTATACCGGACTCAATCCATGGATCAAAATAAAGCATCAACGGGGCTAAGGCAGAAATTAAATAAGTTAATTTTATTTAATAACACGTAAGATGCCTATGAACAAATGTTTAATGTTATATTACAATAAAATATCATTTAAAATTGGGTTTTAAATTCATTTTGAATATTAACCTCTTCCCTGTGTTATTTTACATGCTGTATGTTGGTTCCACTTGTGATCCAGTTTATTAACTAAAAACAGCGGCAACAAAACAAATATCTATTTCCAAAATAAAAGTAAGAGTAGCTACCATAGACCACTTCCTGCCTGTAAAATAATAATAAGTCATAGTTCAGCTTGTTAATTCAATCAAATTTGTGTTATATAACAAAGCGTCGCGTCAGTTCACTGAAGTTGTGAAGACTGAATTGAGAAGTGTGATGCGAATTGGTTGAGCACGAGAAACAATGTTACCATCTCTACAGAACAAATAAATCATTTTATAAAAAAATGTTTGGGATAAAAATTGTGGATTAATTAATTATCCACAACTTTTTCGCTGGAAGTTTCTTTTTAACCTGAAAACAAAAAACGTTTACACTTGGTGACCTTTTTGTGTCACACTTTTAAAACACTTAAATATTTTTCATTACTACAAATCAAATAAATTACCAAACTACAAACAGTTTATAATACTGTTAGATTCCATAGTTCATGCAGATAAATACATTAGAGTCTCGCTTATCCGACATAAACGGGCCGCCGCGATGTCGGATAAGCGAAAATGTCGGATAAACAGGGACACTTTCTGTGACTCTTGAAAAACACCATTTTTCTATTCCAATCTCTTACTGTTACCCATCCAACACCATAATCATCAGACACCTTCTGCATTGTCTCGCCTTTATCCAGCTTTTTGATCGCCTCAAGTTTTTCTTGCATTGATACGACTTTCTTTTCGTTGCCATAATGGCGGAATAATTCACAAACTACAGTAGTGTTCAATATTAAAACGTTAACAATAGGGTACGTAATAGTAGTTTTCAATATTAGAACGATAACAATCCCTAACAGCACTGTTCAATGTACAGTATTAAAACGATAACATTTGTAACAGTAGGCCTAGTGTTCAATATTAAAGCGTTAACAATACGTAACAATATAGATGAATAACAATAACGATAAAAATGGTAACTAAATTCGCAATGACACTGAACACTCCACAAAACAAAACAACACAGTTAGAAGGCCGATAGCACAAAACTAAAGGTTGTCAAATGAGGGGAATTAAATAAATAGAGAGACAATCGCTAGAGCTAGACGTTGCGCTCGTTATAGTATTGTACAGTCTGTAGCGTTAACTATTGGATGCGGTAAAACGACAACACAAAATAGACACTTGCGGCTCATTTTATAGACTTTTTATTTTTTTGCCTTTTCTATTTATTTTTTCTTTTTCTTTGAAGACGTCCTTAACACGAAGTGTCGGACGGACGAAGGTCGGATAAACGAGACTGTACGGTAATATATAACTTTTATTCTAACTACTTGAATCTGGTGAGGCGCAAAAGCGTGTAAACGACAGGAGCGCACAATGCTGAAATCCTCTAAGCGGCCGTGATTCACTACCTAGGAGTGGAGGTAAAGACCGTTTTCTTGAACAGCCCGAGCGTTCCAGGTGTATTAATAGAGTTGTATGGTAGTAGCCTTAGGTAAGCTGTTCCTAGAAACATAAACTCCTGCTCCAACTCCACTAGTCATTCTGGAGCCATCTGTATACCATTATTGTGAGCTTGTACCTGGTCAAGGTCCAACACCTCCTGCCTCCTGGATACCATCGATTTTGAACATGAAAGAGTAGTGGTCAAAAATGATCACCCTGCCCACAAATAACACAACAATCATCGTTCATTGTTATCTCGACGCTTTTACCATTTCTGTTTAGTTACACAACATTCCACCACAGTACAATTGTCACTGGGGTGTGGTGTATGCAACCAAAAAGTATTTAAAAAACCGCAAAAGTCAACCAATTAAACTCAGGATTCAAATAAAGACATCAGTTACAAGTGTGCGCAAACCTTATTACTTTATTCTTACATAACAACAGGTATTGAATACATGAAGTGTTGCATAAGCAGCTTAGAAACTATTTCATTTTCACTAATCATTCTACTAATACTTTATTAATGTAATTCTTAGCTTAAACTTTAATTTATATAATAAAATATATATATACCCACTAAGACAACAAATGATGCAGACTTGCTTCTTTAGTATAAAAAGATTCTGAGGAAGATTCAGTGAGTATAACTCGTTTTATAAAATTACAATATCATTAAATAGTAACGATAAAAATCAAGCAGTGTAGTACAACGCAGCGGGTCCTATTTAGATACCAAGACTGAACACCATGCCTACAAACTGCTCGTACTGGATCTGTATAATGCCATCTTGATCTGTGTCGAACTGGCGGAATGAATTAGTTAAATTCTGAAAAAATAAAAATAACCAGTTCACATTAATGTTGTCAGTTCAGGGTGTAAAAGAAAACCTTAGCGGGCTATACAGGATCGTAATGTACACATTAAAATAAATAAATTTTCAAAATGGCTGTTACAAATTTGTAACGTGGAATATCTTGAAAACCGCTAATTTTGTAACGGTACATTTTTAAAGGCGATTTTATGGATAAACAAAGGACAAGTACGAAAGGAACCACCGAAATTCCCCGACCTATGCATTTGAAGCGAGAACGTAAGAAATTCCCTACGGTGTGGGAGAAAGGGAAACCGCAAACACCGTACCGATCTCAGGAGGTCACTGCAGCCAGAGTACAGGTCTGTCTACCTCCGACTCTCGTACAGGAAAGACATTCTCTAAGCTAAGTGCACGGTGGGCTAAGAACACCTTACCCTAATTTACTAGTCTAAATATTTCAAATGTGTTTACACGACTCGCTACTGCTTGCCGATATTTGCATGCTTTGGCTAGAGTTTGTAGATAAACCTAGTTATTATTACTAACTATTTATAGGGCACGGCCTCTATTAGTATATATTTTAGCTACCTCTAAGAAATAGATTACTACAGAAGTAATTAAATATTTTTCTAAACCAATGCTAAACTTAGCCTCCCTGTACTGCATTCGAAAGACGGTTCGTAGGCCTAAACAGAATATTTCTATGCATCGATTCGAAACCTAGCTTACCTAGAACTGTATTCGAAAGACGGTTCATAAGCCTGCAACGAATGTTCTATTTGAATATTTTTCTAAACCGATGCTAAACTTAGCCTACCTTGAACTGCATTCGAAAGACAGTTCATAGGCCTAAACCGATTATTTCTATAGATTGATTCGAAACTTTGAACTGTTTTCAAAAGACGGTTCGTAAGCCTGAATCGAGCGATCTATTTAAGTATTATTCTAAATCGACCCTAAACTTAGCCTTTTTTTAACTGTATTCGAAAGATGGTTCGCAGGCCCAAATTAAATAGTTCTAAACCAGATATTTTTAAAATTAAATAGCTTTCTGTCAAAACGAACCATCGATATTCTAGTATTTCCTATCAGACCCGGTAAGCTCTACTCTCATCAGCTACGACGGTTAGGAAACAACACAAAAAAAGCGATGATGACAATAAGTCTGTATTAGTCCTTGTCGACTAGATACAACCAACTGAGCCTTACAAAAACCAACACCTATACACGCACTCTCTACCACATATCCATCTGCTCGGACACCACTCTTAAATCACTTAGACCCCTGGAACGATCCCAGCTAAGCTGCAACTATTCTGGCACCGTTATAGTATACATTTTTCCTGGCTGAACCCGAAATGAATTGTTGTATCGATTACCCAATTAATCATCACAACTTTACAACAAAATGCACAAGAGACAAAATATTTTTATTTAAAAACAAAAACAAAATGATAACGGAAAAATTATTACAATTTAAAAAAAGGTAAATAAATATTTATTTTTTTGTATTTATTACCATTCAATCTTTCATTCTTATATAAATATAAATGAGATTTTATAATAGATTATCGCTGTTTACACTTGATGTATTTATTATCATACCGTTCTATACACTTAAAAATAGTAGTGTCTACTTATAATTATTTTATTTTCAGTTTCTTAACTGGGTCTTGTCCTTTCAAGTTCGGACTTCAGATATTCTACTATTATGATGTTGGAAATGAAACTATTGACTTCATGAGTAAGTAGGACAGTTTTACTTACTAGTGGCTTGTAGGGCCAAATGCCCCTATCCTTCCCCTTACTTTCATATTAAAACTACACAATAAAATAAATAATGAAAACACAAAAACTATAAAGGCTGTTAGCAAAAACCTATACACATAACCATAAAATATTTGTTTGTATACAAATCATACTCAGCTGTTTTTCATTGCAATGCATTTCTTTAAAATATTTGTTTGTTTACAAGGCTGTGTTTCATTGCAATGTATTTTTGGAGATTGGTAACTGTATTTCTTTGGTAACTTTAAGTTCCTCAAAACCCCATAAATGTTGTCAATTGAGAAAACCCTATATGTTTCCCCTTTTAATTTCAGCCATTTCCCAACTTTGTACAATCTTCTAAGCTCTCACAATCTTTCTCTCAAAATTCGGCTTACGAAATTATATGTATAGACTTAATGTCTATTTACACATATCCGTAACGTATCAGTACCGTGTCAGTTCAGTATCAGTATTCTATATTTGATATTAACAGAAACTTTTATAATTCTATTAAAATAGAAACAATTCAGACCAATAGCCAAGGCTAGTTAGTGATAATTTAAAATATAATTTCATGTTTGCAGGCAAAAGTTTTTTTTAGGCTTTCAAGAAAAAAACAAATAAAAAGGACTGTAAAAAAATACATACACCTTAACCTCAGAGCCGATAAAGATAGTTCAATTTTCCAGATATAATTTTCCATTTTTAAATGAAATATCCATATAGGGCCTATTTATGACTAGATGGATCGTAAAAATCTGATATTTCCTAACACGTTCAATGAGCTTGTTCATCATTCATTGAAAACAAACAAAAATCACGTCCGTAAAATTCTAAAAATATCGTTGGGATTTCATTTTAAAAGCATGGAAGAGATACTGAAGCCGCACTGACAACACTGATACAGACACACGCCCGGTGCGCGGAATCCTCTATTTAAATCTACAGAAGAAAATTGTTTTTTGCTGATACGGAAACACGGATCAAATGCGGGCACTGATTTAAATGTTAAATGTTCAAATCAGATTATTTTGTAGATTTTATAACAGCAGTTATAATAAAGGTTAAAAGAACCAGCAAGGCTCAGGTCTATACTCAGGACATAAAAAAGGAATCTAAAAGTTAGAAATACAAATAATTGCTTCAAAGTTTTAAATCACCTGTTAATGGAAATATTAGAGCAAACAACTGTTTTAACTGTTATTTTATTCAATTGGTTTCTATGATAATAAGTGTAAATATGTTCAAGAAGTATGTGTTTTTTCATCAGTCTAGGCCTAACCTAAGAATGTTTTCCGACTAAATTTACAAATATTGAAATAAAAAATGTATTTATCCCATGTATTACTTATTATTACATTATTTATTATTTATTTATTATTATGTATTTATTTATGTATGTGGTTATGTAAAAATGAATAAATGTATTTATAAGAATTATAGCCTTGTTATTCAGGGATAGTGTAGCTTTTTTTTAAACTTTTTTCAATCGGTTCAGTAGTTCTAGAGATTACCCCCCACATACAAACAAACAGACAAATTTTACCTCTTTATAATATTAGTATTGATATAACTGGGAGTGAACCCCCAAATTTTAATTTTTTTACACTTTTAAATACAAAATTTACAAAATACTTTCTTAGTCTATGACCCCATAGAGTATATCTTTAAATTTTCGTAGTTTTTGCTATAGATATTTGAGATTCAAAAGCATCATGATCAAGTGGAAAAGCTAAAAAAAAAAAATATATATTGTAGTATCCATACAACCACCAAAAATAAGTGGTTGTATGGATACTACAATATATATTTTCTTTCCAGACTAAAACATAATTTTACAACCACCAAAAATAAGTTGATTTCTTTCCAGACTAAAACATAATTTTACAACACTTACATGCAGAATGATACTGCACTGGATAAAGTCATCGAAGTATATTTTATTGTGCCCTCCTCGGTCGAATTTGCGTACTAATGTTTCCACCGTAGTTTCTGAAAGCCTATATCCAAACGTCTGCAGAGCTGTCTGTAACTCTTGTTTGTCGATGTTTCCAGAACCGTCACGATCAAAAGAACGGAAACAGTTTTGCCAATCTGTGACGTATTTCCATAAGGCTCCAAAATCTTGAAAAGAAATTGTTCCTTTCTTTTCTTTGTCAAACATCCCTGGAACATAAATAAACTTAATTAATTATAATGATTAACTATGAAAGGTGCACATTTATAGGCTTAAATAAATACATAAGTTATCAAAATTATCATATTTACAGCATTGTCGATTATCGAAATCAACTTATTTATATTAGTAGACCAGAATATAGGTATCATGTTGAGATGGAATACAGCTATTTTATCACCAGTAATTATTTTGGAATCATCAGTGATAACACTAAAAATCATTATTCTATTGTAACAAAAGTGGTTCGTTACAAAGGTTTATAACAGTTAAATATATACATAAAAAATGTTTGTCCCGACTAGCCGAAAATTTCAAAATTACAAATAAAAAAAACTTTTTATTATTATAAACTATAAAGAATATGTTTTAACTGTTATTTATTATTCGTTAAAATATAATTATACTAGGGCAGACCCCTGCGTGCTCCGCACGCCAACCCCCGGTGCGACCTTCTAAAAACATATGTTATGTTTTATTTATAATAAAAGTGTAGGATTAATAATAACCTCAAAACTAAGATGGTAAATAATGTTAAATGTTCAAATCAAATTATTTCTTATATTTTATAACAGCAGTAATAATAAAGGTTAAAAGAACCAGTAAGGCTCAGGTCTACACTTAATCAAAAACCTAACAAAAAAGTTATAAATAATAACCTCAAAACTAAGATGGTAAATAATGTTAAATGTTCAAAACAAATTAGTTGTAAATTTTATAATTTGAATAAATAATTCATTTCCTCCCTTATAAAAATCAATATTTACTTCCACAAAGCAGCTGTATTAGTTAGTTTCTTATTATAAACAGCTGTTTTGTATTAAATGTTTTTATAACCTTCTGAATACTGTAATCATCATTATTTACATCCACGAAATCAGCTGGATTAGTTTGTTTCTTATTATAAACAGCTGTTTTGTATAGAAATGGTTTTTAAATATTTTCCATGTTAATCTTATGGGGAAAACCCGACCTTTGAGATTAGCTCACACCATTAAGGATAAGAATTTTTGACATCTAAAACCTTATTGCAAAACTACGAAATGAGACGAATTTTTTGAAACCTCAAACATTAAAATTGGTCCAGAAATAAGGGAGGAGTTGTGTTTACAAAAAACGGCTTCACGTATTATATATAAAGATTTCAATTGAAATCTGAAATAAAATTATTTAAATTCATAACCTCAAAAATATTTATCTTATATATATAAAATTCAATGTATGTACGTTTGTCTGTATGTTTGTCCTTTATGCGTTACCAAACCGTCCATCCGATTGCTTTGAAATTTTGCATAGTAACACAGGTTAACCCTGGGAAGGTTTTAGGCCATTTACCGAAGTCCTAAAACATTAGGGCTATGCTCCAGTGGCCCTCAAAGTTTCAATGTTAATCTTATGGAAGGTCAATCTTAAGGAAGAAGAAGAAATATTTCTTTTGATTTTATCAGAAACAGCTGTTCGTATGAAAAGCTTAAAACAGCTGATTTTGATCAACAACTGATTTGGATCAAAAAATGAATATAATTTTAGGTTAGGTAAATCAAGCAACGAGCAGAATCCCATTATAATTTACATCGGCCCTCACGGATACGAATTACATGCTTCCAAAGTTTCAAATTAAGCAATAGCAAAGCATTGCCGGGTCAGCTAGTTGTTTATAAACAATCATCCATAGCACATGCTATATATTCAATTTTCATATTCCAATAAACCACCTGTAACATATTGACCCAGTTCTCAACAGAACAGCCCGCCAGACCATATGATTATGACGTCACATAGCCTACCGTACCATCCTGCTAAAATCCTATCCGCACTGTTACACGTGGTTAACCAATATTATTTTCATAGAAATTATTAAATTTAGAGTTTCGAAGGTTCGATCTCTGTACAAGTACTTTGAGAATTTGACTATGGATGCAAAACAAAAGAAATCGACTCACATGATGACTAACCTTGAATTGATTGAACCATACTGTTAGACATGCTTAAGCTTATATGAACATGATATTCAAATAAGAAAGAAGTTTGTGTTTTAACATAAATACTAAATTTACATTTATAAAAAATAAAAGAAGCAGACAGTGTACAGATTTCTAAATATGACTACAACCAATACTTGCAAGCTTTCTTTGTCACGCTGTTTTGAGTTTCGTCCATCTTATGTTACCTTTAGGCAAGAATTACGTGTTAATTTTTTGGAGAAGTCCGAACAAACAGACGCTGGCCCTTACACCTAAACCACTCATGTCCTATAAACAATGTTTATAAAAATAAGTTAAACATTTCATACAAACTATGCCTCACCAATCATAAGGCGGACGGTTTCCGGGTTGAAAGGATTCCAGGTACCATTTGAAAGAGCTATTTGCAGTTCATTTGCGGATATATGACCACTTCGATCACCATCGACTCTAAAAAAATTTAAAAAAGAAATGAATATCACAAATTAAATTTGTCATTTTCCTTAAAATCTTCAAAGAAAAAAATATCGATTAGCGGCAGTTTTAACCTATATAACTTAATAATAAATTTGATTATTTTTTATAATATGATCAGAAGTACGTTTTTTCTTGCTTAAAACCAGCCAGGGAGTATGGAAGCACACAGAACGCAAATCAGAGACACTTAACTTGCAAACTAGGCAATGCGTACAATTATTTGCAATGAAATTTTACATTGAGGTGTTTTTTGGAGAATGCAAGAGAAATTAAGCGTGCGGAAACCATCTAATTCAGTATATTATGAAAGACTAAATGGCAAGTTGCACCTATTCTATCAACTGTCGGGTGGCCAAACCAAAGACTGCGCTGTTTGTAGACGACATGGGAAAGAAAGGAAAAGAACAAAGTTAACGAAGAAAGTTAATACAAAACTGACAAGGTGTTTGCGTAAATTGTAAATATATGTGATTTTTGTATAATTAGTTTATTAGGCATTATTTACACTTTTAACTTTAAACATATGTTTTTGTTTAGTTCGGTATCTTATTTGTTTGTGCATATTTATAAAATAATTGTTAAAACGGAATTGGGTTTTGTTTTTTAAATTTAAATACCCTCTGTAAAAATCACTCCGATCTGGTGGGAAGACTGCCAAGCTGACACAGAGAGGGGAACGGCCAGTGGTACCGGCCACGCGAGCGGCAGAGACAACTCGTGTCGAATCAATGCCGCTCTTTCCACGACAATTACGATGTCAGGATGACTGGCCAACCGAGCGCAAAGGGTTGATATAATTCTGGTAAAACTATTAGGACGGCTGGCGTTTGTGGAGATCTTTAAAGAAAACAGTAAGCACTTGTAAAAAATTCCTTGTAGACCAATTTGTTCCCACTTGATTTTAATTTCAGTGAATTTGAAACCCCTCCTGGTTTCACACACTTGGCTGGTGCTTTGTGCCAGCGGTGTGTTGAGAAAACTGTGGTCGACAACTAAGGCAAGAAATACAAGTTGTGTATTGTAATATAAACATGAGTGTGTAGTATGTAATAAACATGAGTGTACATATATTCTGATAATAATGATTCACCTTTGATGACCCATCAATTCCTAATACACACATTGTACAAATTATTCATGTGTAAAACCTGTCTTTCCTTATCTCTGGGTAAAATGTATCATATTTTCTAAAAGGATTATAAATTAGTAAGCTGTATTTTTATTAAAGCTAACATGTAAGCTAACAATTTTAAATAAATACGAACTAAATGACAATTTTATAAAAGCTGAGTAATTGAATGACAAGTAGGCCTTACACATTGTATATGTAATAATTACTACTGATGTGTAATGACCTGCCTTTCTTATCTCCAAGTAGCCTACTTATGGATCATATTTTTGTGAACAAGTGGAGATTAGTAACATGTATTTTAATAAATAGCCTAGTCAAAAAAATTCAAGAAATAAGCAAGACAAAACGAATGACAGATTTATAATAGCAGTTGAGTAAATAATTAAATTAAAGTAGGCATATACTTTACTTTATTTATGCCTAATTAATTAACATGAAGCCAAATTCATTTCTATGTGCCAATGACATGTAGTATAAATATTGGACACAAATTCAATATAGCCCATCTATATTTTTAACATTTAAAAACTAACAAAACTACTAAGTAGTCAAATAAAAAATAATTCGATCACGCAGCTAAACTGCTGACGTATGTTTAGCGATTTTCCAAAATGAAATTTATGTGTTTTAGGGTTTCAACCAACAATTTGGGAAATTGGTCTATTAACAAAGGCGCTAAATATCTGTCTTGTGTAAAAAAAATATAGAATTTGTTTGGACCTAAGCCTCTAACTTCCAACTCACACGATGCTTTGTTCCACTCACAGAGGAAAAACTGGCTTTGCAGCCACGGTATAAGGGCTGCTTCCCTTCGCGTACAAACTCGGCCATCGGCCTCCAATCAGATGACGCCCCTACATGGATTTGAACTGGGTAATTTATGGTATTTTACGTTTTGATCGATTTTGCGAGCGAGCTATAAGGTCGTGTAAAAAGACCAAATGTGCATAGTAATATAATACATTAACTTTTTGGGAGTATTTAAGAATTTTGATTTACAGCCATTTTGATTTTTTTCAAAATTGATTTCGAGTGATTCAACCAAATATTGTTGTGTGGCATATCGTTTGAAAGCTTATTTAATTCTGAATCCAAAAAGAATAATAATTAATATTAAAACAAAAATAGTACAGCAAAATAGGCAAAATCGGAAAACACGATTTTTGTAGTTTTTTAGCCGCCATTTTTAATCGGTTAAAGATATGGATGTGCAAATTTCACCGTTGGTTTTTTCTTGAAATTCTACATCGAAACGATGTATCACGTGAACACCTTCCTATTTAAAAAAAAAAAACAAAGTTACATTCAAAGTGGCGGATCCAAGATGGCGTATAAGTTTTTGAAATCTGAATAAAATAGTATTTTTACATAAAGTAGGTTCCTCAATCACATCTAAATTCAAATTTTCCTTATATACGAAATATTAAACCGCTTCCAGAACTAATTGCACCCTGTATAAGTTATTCTTCAATATACAATCCACTTTTTGGGTAGGCCTATATTATCATTATTATTATTTGCCTAATAGTAATACTTTTCTTTTTACAGACAAATAAAATATTTTTTTTAAAATTGACATGTAAAAAAATATTTGAACGGTTAAAGATAAAATAATAAAAATGCCAAATCTTTTAATTTATATCAATATCTACAATTTTTTTTACATATGTAGCTAATCATAAAATACGTATTACACTTTAGGAAGATAAAATAAGGTTAAAATGTAATTTCCCTCGAAAACAAAAAAATAAAATGTGTTTGTAACACAGAATACATAAGCCGCACATCGGTGAGCTCCAATATTTCACTCATAACGAAGAAACAAACAAAAATTCTCCTTCAAGGTATATTCATATCGCTTTCCATCGACCTATGTTAATCTCTGTTTGCTGGGCGTCGCACCCGCACAAACACTTAGTTTTATTATTACATTACAGATTATCTAGCAATATATTTTCTAAAAGAAAACAATGCAAATAGTAAATGTGATATGAATAAGAGTTACCTCAAAGATAAATCCTCCGTTAAAAGTTCAAATTCTTACGTTAATTTTTTTTTTTTAGTACCGGTAATAGTTTTGTATGACAAACATGGAAGTAACTTGATAGAATAAAACTTGAACATAGAATCTCTCACGCGTTTATTAATTCAAATGCATTTCAACGACAAAGTCGCCATCTTAACTGATGCACAAGCTATAATAATCCAACTATAAATGAGTTTGAATCATAGTTTGATTATTGTAGCTTGTGCATCACTTAAGATGGCGACTTTGTCTTGAAACGCATTTGAGTTAATATAGTCGTATTAGTCGTGAGATCTGTGTTCAAGTTTTATTCTATCTACATATCCTCTCGTTCGCACAAGTCAAGCTCAATTTTTTACCTATGGAAGTAACTATCGTTTGTTATTCTAAAGCCAGATATTTTATTTTTTCATTCGTCACAATATATCTTTCACGAACCTAAATAGGCCTATAGGCTAATTTATTCTTTTCTGTTTAGTTATGTCTAAAATCTAACTACATTGCTGTTCGCTTCCATTTTCATAAAAAAAGTCAGATATTTATCTACCAGATAAATAATCTACTCTATATCAAAATGTTGGACAGTAAATTTCAAAAAAATAGAAACCTAAAACCATGGAATTTTATCAGCTATTTAAATATTCTCTGAACTTAAAAACAAAACACCAATTTTGAAAATATTGAAGGTCACATAAAAATAGGTTCCTTGATGTAAATGTTTTAGAAAAAAGCTTATCTAACTGTCTTCACAAGAAATTTTTAGTTTACGAGTCATGTCACGTCGTTAGATTTACAATATAACGAACAAACAGAATTTAACAATGGTTAGAGGTGATTTGTCACACTGCTATCTTAATGAGATAATCATGAATGGCCTTGAACCTACTTTCCATGCAACAAAATTCTGTCTTTCAAACTTCTAATAGGCAAGCCAGTTTTTGTTTAAAAAACTAAACCTATAGGCCTCTCATTTTACTTTCGCACTATACTATACTATAAAGAAAGTATAGTGATCGCAAAAAAATCGATGTTGAGATTTTTGAGGAAATATCCGTTTTGGGACCCCCCCGAGTCCAAAAAAGTGGTTTTTACAAAATGTCTGTCTGTATGTATACAAAGCTAGAGAGAAAACTATTCAATCGATTTCAACCAAATTTGCATCAGACATGTCAAGTAGGCCTGTATGGATGCACAAAAAAGGGTTTTGAAAATTTTTGAAAAACAACCCCCTTTTTGGCCAAAAACCTCCAAAAAATCAGTTATTATTTTTTTATAAAAAAACGGCTCTAACGATTTTGATAAAATTTGGCTTATTTGTAGCCTTTTATGTGCCCTACCATATGCAAAAAAACTACATCTTTCTAAAAATTCTCGTTTAGCTAATAATAATAATAACTGATTTTTGGGGTTTTTTTTGGCGAAATGGCGAAAACTATTCGACTGATTTCAAACAAATTTGCACCAGACATGTCAAGTAGGCTTAGGCCTATATAGATGCACGAAAAAAGGTTTTGAAAAAAAAACAACCTTTTTTGCAAAAAACCCCCAAAATCAGTTATTATTTTTTTATAAAAAAACCGCTCTAACGATTTTGATAAAATTTGGCTTATTTGTAGCCCTTAATGTGCCCTACCATATGCAAAAAACCGCATCTTTCTAAAAATTCTCGTTTAGCTAATAATAACTGATTTTTGGGGATTTTTTGGCCATAAAGAGGGTTGTTTTTCAAGAAATTTCAAAACCTTTTTTCGTGCATCTATAAAGACATAATTGACGTGTTTGGTGCAAATTTTTTCGAAATCGATCGAATAGTTTTCTCTCTAGATAATAATAATAATATTTATTAGTTAATCTCCAACTTTAATAAAAAATCACCTCTCCTACCCCACCCTACAAGTCACAGTGAATCTGTTTAATAATTTAAATATGTTTGTGAGAAAGTATGTGCCAGTTCCTGGTACCGTTTATTTATTTCAAAATTAGTAAGCAAATTAGCACAAAATTTTTAACTATGCTCAATTTATGAACAGGTTGAATAAGCCTATATATTGCAGAATCTTCTATAGCCTATACATACATATAAACAAAATTGAAGTGTGTCTGTGATTTTAAAATAAATACTTTTTTAAGCTCAAATGGTTATTTACACTTTATCAAAACCTAACGTAGTTTTTTCCCTGTCTGTCCAGGCTAATTCTCTGGAATGGCTGAACCAATTTCAACAAAACTTTCATTTGTATGTAGTGGACTTTTCAGAGATTAATCTAGGCTACTTTTTATTTAGGGTTCCTAATTTAAAAATTATGTGGGCAAAATTAGGGATTTTGCAAACGGACGTTCCACGTGACCATTTTAAATTAAACAATTCAATTGGATCAAAAGCTTAACATTTTGATAATATCGCCTGTGTTTTAATTTACTGTATAAGCTTGTTTAACCGTTAAATATATATAAAAACAGTAGAGTCCCGCTATTCCGACTAATTGGGACCGAACAGCTGGAATTTGGAATTGGCGGATTTCATGAATAATATCAACGTATTGACTTGTTAAGTGCGGGGACATCTGCTAGTGTCAGTTCTATACAGTGTTGATCGACTTGGACGAAAGCGAGGAGGGGGTGAACGCTCAAACTGAACTCATACCACACGTAGACGCAGCAAATGTTCTTGGCCTCGCGTTATTGTAGGTTTACACCAACCGTTTTTTCCTTCCGTTGAGTTAGGATTCCGTTTCCTTCTAAAAACGGAAGGGATAGTTTGTTTCGTACTGTTAGTTTTGTCATCCCGCAATCTGTCCGCATCGACTTGTAAAAAGATCGAGGAAAACTAATAAAACTCCTTCGAGATAACAAAAACAGAGGTGAAAAACGGAAGAACGCAACTGGCAGGTGGTAACAACACTACTAGTGCCTAGCTGTTGTATCTAATCCTTCTTTCTTTTTGACGGACCCGGTATCAGTTTCACCGGACGCTTGTTGCAGTAGCTTCCTTCCCGCAAAACAGATGGAAAACGTGAAGGAAACAAAACCAGCTTTCATTCCAATTTGGTTTCAGGCATTTTCATCAAGCTTAAGCTCTATGTACATCTCTATTTAACTTATTTGTATAAATAAATGTACATTTTTTCACAAACGTCTTTTTAATTTCTCCTGTTTTTGTGTTAAAACAGTCGGTTTTTTTCTGACCCTGTTCGGAAGAGGCGGATTTTCAGGATAGTGGGATTCGGATTAGCGGGACTCTAGGCTACTGTGAAATGTACTCATGGATATTAAATACACCTCAAAACCCGATTTGTAATTTGTATGTTCGTTCGGGAATTGTGAGTAACAAACTGGCAGAAAACGAGATTTTAGCGTTTGTTGAGGCGTAGCTAGTCTAATAACTTACGTAGGCTAAAACGGCATAGGCCTACATATATCGAGTTTGGGCATACATAATCGAATCTAAAATCTTTCTTTTGTTTTTAATTACATGTAATGGTAAGGCACAATATTTACTCGACAGTTCTTTTTATGTATTTAATCACATTTGTGAGCGAAGCCGCGGGTACCTCACCTAGTTATATAATACAGTAGAACCTCGGTTAACCGAAATCGGGTTAACCGAAATCGGGTTAACCGAAACCGGGTCAACCGAAACGGTTCCATAAATACGGTATACAATAATAATACCTAATGTACAATGCTGTAGTAACTTCAGTTGTTCAGTTTATAGTATTTTCTAACCCATTATAACATTTTTTGTAGCTGAAATAAAACACTGTATTATATAGACATTGTTTGTAAATTCATTTTTCCTACACACCATGTTAATAGGCTATTTTTAGCATATGACGGTTTAACCGAAAAATTGGTTATCCGAAATGCCTCTCCCCCCTTTATTTCGGTTAACCTGCTGACTGGGGAGTACATCATATCTCCCAAACCACTGGACAGATTAATTTGAAATTTGGCATGTAGGTTTTTTGGAAAATGTCTTCATATTATGAAAGAACACGTTAAACTAACTGTAAAAACAACAAAAATATCCGCGGGAAATAAAAATTATAGAAAATACAAGAGAAATAAAAGTCAACGAACAGTTTAGGCAACTCAACTAAGTAAACATACTATGACTAAATAGTATAGGTTAGAACCTTTTAGGTTTTTTTTATTTTAATTATATAATGTGATAATAACGACAAAATATTATAATCATACTGTTATCGGCCAGATGAAGTTAAAAGTAAACATAACCTACTGTGACTAAATAGTATAGGTTAGTACCTTTTAGGTTTTTTTTCCTTTTAATTATATAATGTGATAATAACGTCGAAATATTATAATCATATACTGTTATCAGCCAGATGAAGTAAAAGTAAACATAGGCCTACTGTGGCTAAATAGTATAGGTTGTACCTTTTAGGCTTTTTTTTTAAATTTAAATTATATAATGTGATAATAACATACAGATACAGATTTATACACACCCTATTCAGTACAATAACCTATTGTTCGATTTGGCAACTTTGATGAAATTCTATTTCAATTACGCAGTTATAGTGTAGTTTCTATTGTTCTTAAAGGTACGATGTTATTGTTTACGTAATTTACGATTTGTTACATTATTTTCTAATTTTATTGCTTTGTGTGTACTTTGGGGATTAATATTGGTTAGTTTATTTAATTCTTACGTGTTTGGTGTATGCTAAGAGATTTATTTTCTTATAATTACATGAAATATTGCGGAAAAGTCAAAACTTAACATACTGTATATAATTTCAACTTTTATTTCTTTCATAACTCCTATAAATATTATTTCCCGGGAAAATTTTTGTTGTTTTTACAATCAGTTAGATGTGTTCTTTTATATTATATCAAATTCCCTTAGAAATCGACTGACATGTTAAACTAAATTTTTACCCATACCGTAACCAACTTGCACTCTCTAGTCTTAGTATGTTTCCAGTATGTAAACATATATAAGTTTGTAACATTTCATAATTTACTAAAACAGTTTTTATTTTCTAATATTATACAGGAGGCACTGGTAAACTCACTTTCCCCTCTAGTTGCAACCAATCTGGCAACAGCGTAATTAAATGGCTGTACATTCGACATGTTAAACTCTATACGCAATTTTTGGTTTGTTAATTTGTTATTTAAACTTATATTTGTTTTGTCTAATTTCATTAGTAGGCCTATATTAAAGAAAAAAATTATATATTTAGTGTAATTCTTTTAAAACCTGTGGTCAACCTATAATACACTAGAACCCTTAATCTGTCCCATTAAATTGCCGGCAAAAGTTTACATCAACGCTCCAGCTAATATTTCTGTTATATATACAAAACATCTTAATTGATGTTAGCAACTTATATATATGTTAACAGTGTAGAAACATACTGTGACTAGAGACTGTAAGTTAGAATTTCAGTGTTTTTAATGCTTTGAATTTCAAATCCATACCTTAGCAACCTAACCTTCAAATCAGCTGGAGTGTGGAAGTATACTTTCGCCAAATTTTCTGGTAACATTATGATTACATTCTAGTATTTTATTGCTCATAAATTGGCACATTTGCCGCAATATGACGAAAAAACAATATTATGAGGGAGAGTACCTATTGTAAATTTTACCTTTGCATATCATTTGAATATTTGAGACAAGTTAGCCTAGACTAGCATGAGGAAAAACAAATATTTTTTACATCAAAATAAATTCACAGCAAAATATACTTGCATAGAAAGTGTTTTCACGACTTAAAAAAACGACTGGCCTAAATGTGAATAGCATAACTTAAATAAAACAAATTTTAACAGAAGTTCTTTTGCCTACACAATCCCTGACCTCAACTTACTTTTGAAATACGTCCCACAGAAATTCTTGGTTGGGCGCTGGTGAAGAAAAATGGGACATCTTGGTAAATCAAATTAAAACTCTGGTTAACCTAAAATAAAAAGTATAACAGTAAAATTATCACTATTCAAAATTACCGTTACGATAAACAACAAGCCTATTTAACAGCAACTAAACTAAACGCAGGAAAATAGAACACTCATTAAATTTCAACTTAACGTCACCGTCACCTGTTAACTACAACAAATAATAACTATTTGTAATTTGTATAATACATAATTTTATTTCACTGTATCTAAAGACCACAACTATTTATCTACTCCTTGTTAAAATTATTTGGGTAATTGTAATCAGCGGATCAGCAATATATTTTTGATAATTATGGCTGTTCAACAGGTCGTCTTTAAGTAACTATTTAGTCTTAAAACATAACAAACTTGAATAACTTTTAACGCAAATAATCGAATCCTTTATTAATTTTTTATGAGACCAAATATTTTTGTATATTATATTATTTTAGTGGTTGCATGAAATTTAGTTTTCAGTAACATCAATAATGTTCAACGGTGTTCTTGTGATGTACTTATTAGATTGTTGCTCTTAATAAGTTATACTATATAAATCTCTGCATATGTTTTTTCACAGTAAAATTTTTGTTTTGTTTTGGCAATTAGACAAATATTATACAAATTTAAAAACATAAACATATTTAAAGATATATATACAAGAAACTAAAATGTTGCTTTTTTAAATTTTGACCAGCAATTATTTTAAAATACATCATTGGAATTCTGGTAGATCTTTTAAAACTACAAATTAGAAACAGAGTTGTTCATGATTTCATGTTCAGTTCTATGAAATGAATAATCTGAATCGCCGAAGAGAGACGGAGGAAGGAGGAAGAGTTTGGAGTTTAGGAACTCTTTGTGCTCTTCCGTTTTGTAATATTTATCCCTATCATTGTTTGTATTTATTTACATTGAACTAAATTTATTTTGTCTTCTAAATTTAGTAAGTAAATAATTAATTTATCATGTACTTAGTTAGGATTATGATTCGCAAGAATATTAAAAACTACTGCAGTTTAATATTGTTATGTTAGTTACTTTAATAGAATTAATAGTAGTCAGTCATTAGATTCATGGCCGCCGGTCCATTTGTGCTTGTGAGGTTTATGGCAACTATTGTTTATAGTGTTTGAATTAATCAATAATTCTAATCTTTCTTGTCGTTTAAGGGACAATTAAAGGTAACTGAATGTGTTAAAGGAAATTAGTTCATAAGTAGTCAATTCTTTTTATTTAAAAAAGAAATTGTCAGAAACCACCAGTTTGTTGAATGCAGAATGCTTTGTCTTGTTTTGGTAAAAAAGATTTACCCATAGGTGTGGCTCATAATTTTATTTATGATTTGAAATAAGAATGTTTTGACTATTGTCTATTGATCCTGAAAACCTTTATTTCAGTTATCTTGATTTTTAGCTTCATTCAATTGATACATAACTATTTAAGTTTCTGCTGTCCTTGACAAGACATTGGCAGTTGTTTTGGTTAATGGACATTGCCAGTTAAGCTAGTACTATTTTTTATTCTGTTTCTAGGCTACTGCCAGATAGTTAATTTTTTTGTAAGTAGGGTTAGGTTTTTATATTAATTGACAATTTTACAGCCTAGCCTACTTATTAGCTTATTTATTCACTAGTTTTGAATGGTGCAAGCTTAAGCTATTGATTTGCATACTTTCTTTAGGCCTAAGTTATAATATTTTGTTTATGGATATTATTCTTGGTAAGTACTTGAGTCATTGAAGTTATGTCTATATTAATAGTTATTCAGTCCTAATTACCAGATTTTAAAATCCTATCCTAATAATAATAAGTATAGGCTAGGCCTATAGATCTATATGAGGAGTGGCATATTATGCCTTATTTATAGGGTTTGACTTTTGAGAAGGAATTGGTCAGATTGTAATATGAAAATGATGTGGTTTCTTTGAAATTACAAGCTTGTGATTATTGCAACACTTAGGGTGATGATATTGTAACAAGGAAAATCGTGTGATTATTCTAAAACAAAAAATAGGTAGTTTTATGGTATATTTAATGCATTTACTGTTGTAAATGTATTTAGCCTAGGCCTACCATGTATTTTTAGATGATGAAAACAAACTACTTATCTTTTGCCTAACTTTTAGTAGGCTAGGCCTATATCACTGGAAGACCTTTTATAAGAAGTGTCACCCAATCAACAAATTGGAAACATACTATGACTG
>JAGFPH010000946.1:216520-228930 GCA_018207615.1 Philaenus spumarius
AATCGACTTGAGGGTGCAATGTTTCGCCATCGCGGCATGAACATAACTTCATTTGGTGTTTGGCGTAGCGTAAGGTGAGGTATTCATGCAATCCGCCTATTTTGAATTCCCTCTAAATCGAACAGTGTTTGGTCCCAATTAGTTCGGAATAGCGAGACTACTGTATGAGAAACCTACAATCACACACAGCTACAAAATTATACACTTAATGTACACACACTACTGAAACAATAATATAAAATACCAACAGATAATTAAACAACAACTTGTTATATAACAATGAATAAAACTTTAATTAAAAATTAAATAACAAGGTAATATAAATCTTAACATGGTATTTGAGGTAAAAAGTCAAATTTATAGTTTGGATAAAACGACAAGAAGTAGAAGTTTCAGGTCTCTAGATTCATGAAAAATTAGTTTTATTGTACTTGATATAGTTATCTTATTGCCATTTTTTAGTTACCTTTTAGTCCAGAGTGACAAAATGGAAGTGTGATCTAATTTTTTATGTACGGTATCTTTTAAGAAATAAACATACTAAACTTCAACCTTCTAGTTTCAAGAAAATTATGAGGTACACACGTTGTATTAGAGTAGTTACCCTATTTTCACCCCTTAAAACGTGTGCGAACGAAATAGTTTTTGTGGCGTTAGCTCTATTTCGAATTTGGTCCCAATCCATTAAACGTTCCGGGTGTGAATCATAAACATAGCCTACTTAGAAACAAGCTCATAATTAGGTAAGACTAATAGGTGAAACCCCTGCTTGCTCCGCATCCAACCCCGTTGGGACTTTCTATACGCATAATCATTTTATGTTTTATTTATAATAAGGGTGTGTAATAAAGAGGGGATTAATAATAACCCCAAAAACTAAGATGGTAAATAATGCTAAATATTAAAATCAAATTATTTTTTTTTATATCCAGCAGTTATAATAAAAGTTAAAAGAACCAGCAAGGCTCAGATCTACACTGTAATAAAAACCTAACCTAAAAGTAAGAAATACAAATAATTCCTTCAAAGTTTGAAATCAGCTGTTATTGGAAATATTGGAGCAAACAGCTGTTGTATCTATTATTTTATTCAATTGGTTACTGTGGTAATAAATGTAAATACATGTGTTGGTTTATCAGTCTAGGCATAAAAAAATTTCCAACTAAATTTACAAACATTGAACTAAAAAATGTTTTTATTAAAATTAATTATAGCCTATGTTACTCGGGGATAGTGTAGCTTTTTATTAAAATTACTTTTTCAATCGGTTCAGTAGTTCCAGAGATTACCCCCTACATACAAACAAATTTTACCTGTTTGTAATATTAATAAAGATATGAACCCTTTTCTAAAATGTTGCCTATATACCCTCATTGGACATTTCTATTATGTTTAGAATATCACAGCCTTAGTTTTAAGTTCTGAAACGGCTAAAAAATCATACTTCTCTGCTTGTCTGATAGAATCTTTTTTTATAACAAAACTCTATGATTTAATTCTTCATTTCCTCTCTTATAGGCCTATTGTATGATACGTAATTGTTATGCGACCTACCAGGGTCACAAAGCAGTTCTAGCTGGTAACAAAACTGCAGTTGACATTTATTTATTTTCACTAACCACATTACAGCAATTTACCAGGAAAAAGATTCCCATGCCAGGTGGCAAGTCACAAATTATTCTAAACTAGTTTTACAAAAACAAGATAGCAATACACCAAACTTCAGACAAATATACATTTTTTACCATAAAACAAACACATGTGTATATTTCTGTACACAATAAACACACAAGAGAAAATCAGGCCAGACGCAAAAACTCGTCCACTGTATAGAAAGATCACTGTATCTGTTCATCAGATACCTACATAGTTAGTGTCTTTTTGAACTTTCTTGGACAATTGTCTGTCCTAATATGCTTGGGCAGTTTATTAAACAGCTTTATCTATATATATAAAATTCAATGTATGTCCGTCTGTTTGTACGTTTGTATGTTTGTCCTTTATGCGTTACCAAACCGTCCATCCGATTGCTGTGAAATTTTGCATAGTAACACAGGTTAACCCTGGGAAGGTTTTAGGCCATTTACCGAAGTCCTAAAACATTAGGGCTACGCTCCAGTGGCCCTCAAAGTTTCAATGTTAATCTTATGGAAGGTCAATCTTAAGGAAGAAGAAAAATTTCATTTGATTTTATCAGGGGCACAAAAAACAGCTGTTCGTATGTAAAGCTTAAAACAGCTGATTTTGATCAACAACTGATTTGGATCAAAAAATGAATATAATTTTAGGTTAGGTAAATCAAGCAATGAGCAGAATCCCATTATAATTTACATCGGCCCTCAGGGATACGAATTACAGGCTTTTAACCCATTCGCTTATAATGACGGCGATCCGCCGTCCCGCTCTCGGTTGCCATTGTGTGAAATGACGGCAAATCGCCGTCCACCATTAAATCCGGTTTTAGCCAAGTTAGTTCCTAAAATATCCAACAGATCGCATATGCATCTTGTTCTACAAGCTTCAAGCTTTCTTTTGGTTGTATTTTCATCTTCCATGGCCTGCCCAATCGGCAAAAACGATTGGATGAAAATTTCAATGTACCAGCTGACGATGCAAACTCTGTGTTGACAGCTGACTGTTTTGTTTATTTACATTGTCATGTTACAACATGTTTTGATTACTTTGAACTCAATTATTCAATTGCAAAGTGTTGTTTTATAATAAAATGTGTAACTTTTTATTTGTTGATGAGTGAGGTAAGGAATTGGATGAAAGTGTCTTTCATAATAAGACACTATCTGTTATCTTTTTTTCACATAAGGTCATTTAATAATAAATTTGAGTCTTAAGGGATATAATGTAAATTTTTCAAACATACAGTCAATTCTGATTAGAAAAATAACAACATTTTATACAAAAATACCAAATTCTGTGTAGAAATAAAAATATAGTAAACTATGTGAAAACGCCCAGAAAAAAATCGTTTTTTTAGCCCGGTCTGGTATTAAAAAAACTTTAAGCGAATGGGTTAAAGTTTCAAATTAAGCAATAGCAAAGCATTGCCGGGTCCACTAGTAATATTATAAAAAGGTAAAATTTGTTTGTTGTATTACCCCCTACATGCAATTTTTATTAAGATAAAAGCATGACAGCTGTTAGTTAGATTGTTTACATTTTGTATGCGTCAAATGTATCATGCAAATCGATCAAATTAAATCAACGTAATTATTTTAATTAATCTAATGTATTATTAGGCCTAACTCCTAACTTCCGACATATTCGCACGGGTCAGCTAGTACCACTATAAAATGGTGACTTCTAAAAAGAAGTTTTTCTATCTATCAGAAGGATAAGTAAATACATGTTTACCCCATGTAGGATATCTAGAGCCTAGTTGTAGATTACCAAATTTATGAAACTTTGTTTTGATAAAGTCAACAATATTCAATATATTTTATACCTCCTCTTAAATATATAAGTCTAAAAGATTCTCAACTTTTTAGATTGAAAATAGCCCTAATAATTCTTTTCTGAATATTAAACATCTGTCTACTATTAACCGAGTTTCCCCAAAACATAATTCCATAAGAGAGCAATGAGTAAATGTGGGCGTAGTAAACCATCATAGTAATTTAACAAATATGTTTTGTTTCTAGTAGGTCATCTGTTCATTTTACATGTTAAGGTCATTTTAGTTCTTTATAAATACTTCTATGCAACATTTATTAATTCAGGCACTTAATAATTTATTACTCCATAATTAATCTGTAATACATGATTTTGAGTTTTTAGTCTGTCATGTACTACCCAGCTTCGTCTATATAGAGGATAGAAACCTATTCCTTTCTTAGAAGATCAACATTTAACAGTTTCTACTTTATATTTCGTACTCAGTGACACAATATTTTTTTAGCATAAATTTCAGTAGAATAGGCTCATTAAGGCTTTGCTTCAGTAAAAGAGAAAACAACCGACGAGTCCAGCGCTTTACCCCTATCCAAACGGTGTAGTTTCTTGCAGCCGAGCGCTTTGACATTGCCCCATTTAAAACCATTTTATAAATTTTTCTTTTGTAATTGCGAGATGAGTAAATAAACAAAACGAATTTATATAATTGTGAATCCGGCTTGCGATTTACTTTTAATTGTTCATTTTTTACTGTGTAAGGAAATAAATTCATATTTGGTACTTAAAAAATCTGTTACATAAAAAATTAACTGGATTTAAAAAAAAAAGTAAAACGGATGCGTGTTAAAATGACACCTTGCAGACAATTTTATGATACGAAATAAATGGTTTTAAATTCTTCATTGCTCTTGTGGGGGTAAAAATCCAAGATTGCCGCCACTAAAGCAGACCTTTAAGAGAAACCAATATAACTAAATTGACAAGAAGAGTGACAGTGCTGTATAACCCCAACGGCATTCCGCTCTAGCTTAGGTCTTAATAAGTTAAGAAATTTAATTTCTATCTTGAAAAATTGCAGTAGTTTTGAAAAACAAGTTAAACATTATTTGATATTACCTACTAACAAAATACATTTTAGAGTAAAGGAATGAAGTTGATATTACAATTATTATTCTAAATTTTTTTTTTCTAATAAAATAAATAAATTTGTCGTAGTCATATAAATTATAGTTTGATAATTGTAGCTCGTGCATCACTGAAGATGGCGACTTTGTCGTTGAAACGCGTTTGAGTTAATAAACGTATTACCAGTCCTAGTTGTTAATAAGCAGATCAAATATTGTGCCACTTTGTCATGTATTCTACCTGATCGTTCCCAGTTGTAATAATAATATCAAAACTAAAGCTATTTGTTTTCTGTTACAGAATACAGAAAGAATTGGCAGAAATCACATTAGACCCTCCTCCAAACTGCAGGTAAGAAATATCGCTCAGCAATAATGATTTTATAATGGCAAGGTTTAAACAGGAACTGTCCTAAGTTTGTTATTTATCTGTTTAGTGCTGGCCCTAAGGGAGACAACCTTTACGAATGGGTGTCTACAATTCTTGGCCCTCCAGGTTCTGTATACGAAGGGGGAGTGTTCTTCCTAGACATACATTTCTCTCCTGAATATCCTTTTAAGCCACCGAAGGTAATTATATGTAGTGTTACATGATTTTTATTTAAAATATCTTTTGGTAAAAATTGTTTTAATCCTTTATGTAGAATGTCGAAATGATAATAGCGTCTTTACCCTGTAACTGACCATTTTTTCTGTGGTTCTAACACATATATTGTAATTTTTCAGTTTTTTTTTTAGCGAGTTTCCATAGGAAAAATGAGCTATTGCAGTTGACCCTTATGGTAAGACCTAAGGTCGGGAGTAGTAAGTGAGCACCGATCATGGTCCCTAGAACATGTCTTGGGGTGTCATTGAATTTCATATATATGTATTCGCACTCTAGCGGCCGCATTTTAAGGCCAATTTGGTCCACGTTGGTTGTCTACATCACTCGGACGAGTTTGTTAGCCAAATAAATCCAACAACCGGAAGTACGTTTTTTGACCGGAAGTAAAACATTTTTGAGATTTTCCTACGAGAATGAATCTTTTTTAGAGTTTTATCTAAAGAAATTAATGTAGGATATTATTCTGCACATTTGTTTTTTTTACACGACCTTATAGCTCGCTTGGTTCCCCCAAAATCGATCAAAACTTAAAATACCTGGTTCAAATTATCTTATCATCCGAGGCCCAACGGCCGATTTTGTACCCTACGAGCAAAGCTAAGAAGTCCATAGTGAGGAAAGTACGTGAGTCAAAGCTGGAGGCTTAGGTGCAAACAAATTCTACTAATATATTGCATACACATATTGCTATTCAGCACCTTCATGAGTAAATCAATTTCCCAAATAGTTGGTTGAAACACTAATACATGTAGGCCTAAACTTAATCTTGGAAATTCTCTCAACTCGTATCAGCGGTTCAGCTGTACGTATCGAATTATTTTTGTTTTATTTTACAAAGTATGTCAGTATAAGTGAAAATAAGGTATTACATATCAATTCTTTCAGAGATCAACAAAGAAAAATAATATTACATTTATTTTGTTCCTCTTCTATTGATCTCTCTATAGCCTACTCGGAAATGTTCTTAACCCTTTGAGGAGATCTCACAAAAAGATCTCACATTTTGACACACTTCCAGAGTAAGAATTTTTTTTAATCATAATTATTAAATATCGTTCACTATATCCATTTTTAACACATTTACAACTTTAAAATGTTTTAAAATAATAACAGTACACTAATTCTCACACACATAAGTTTAATGATCAAACGCTTTTCAACGACTAAGTCGTCAAGTAGTAGCTCATGTATCACTCATAATGACGACTTGGTTGTTGAAACGCGTTTGATCATTAAACATATTCGTGTGAGAATTAGTGTATTGTTATTATTATTTTAAAATAATTCCTTCTCACTCGTCAAGCTCAAAGTTTATTAATACTTTAACTTTAATAACTCATTTATTGCTTTAAAATGATTGAAAAATCGAGATTGTGTTTTGTAAAAGTCACATTATATGACATGATTTTTTTCACAAACTAGGAACTTATAAAAAAACAAGTAGTTCACAATGGTCATTCAATGGTGTCTGAAAGCTAATAAATTTTGAAATATACAAATTCAAAGAAATTTAATTTTATTATTAAAGATTAGTAAACTGATATTTTGAATTGAAATTTTTTACAGTAAAATGGTATTTTTAGTATCAAATCATAACCCGGCATCAGTCGCATGTCTGTCTCTTTGATCGCCTCTGGTTTCTTTCTTAAATCTTTTTCAAGGGTTAGTTTGGTTCTGTTATTTCAAACCTTTAACATGTTGCCATTGAAGAACTTATACGTGTTTGAAGCATTGCGTTTTTTTTTATAAAATAAGTGGAAATTCAAAAGGACACCATAAAGTCGAGACTAAGAAATAAAAGTATTAGCTTTGTTCCAAAACCCAAGTT
This sequence comes from Philaenus spumarius, assembly GCA_018207615.1. Taxonomy (NCBI): domain Eukaryota; kingdom Metazoa; phylum Arthropoda; class Insecta; order Hemiptera; family Aphrophoridae; genus Philaenus; species Philaenus spumarius. Next base: position 223,488 of record JAGFPH010000946.1, read on the forward strand.
AACAATATTTATACAGTTGTTTACATATCTAGCACCCATATTTTTTAATAAATTACCGACTGACATTAAATTCTGTACGCATTTAAAAAAAATTCTGTATAATGGTCAAAGTGTTAATAATTAATCTCAATAATATGTACGTAAATAAAATAAATTGTAAGCGATATCTCGAATGCAAAATGTGCTGTTTTATTGGTTCATAACTGTCCAATTGTGCAAGGGTTTACAAAAACCTTTATATTTTCGAAACTATAAGAGTGACGTCTGATTGGAAGTCAGTTTTAGAAAGTTCAAATCTTGGCGAATAAAATGGTATCTTTATATTATTGTTAAATTATTTCTGTCGAGCGGTATTGAGCTTGATAGAAGTGAAAAACTTGAGTAATTTCTTTGTGTTTTCACACTTGGCAATATGGTTTTCAGAAAACTACAATTTTAAAACAGTTACATGTGTAAATAAACGTTTGAGGAAAAAATGTGTAAATACAAAAGTTAAAGTTTAAATCAATTCCTTTCCAACGGTTTTTGTTTTATTGTGATCGGATGATTGTTAGTTAGTGAAATATTCAATACAAGTAGAGTTGTCAAAGTAACCCTAGGCCAAGTGCCACGCCCCCCACGAGTACTCAATTGAGCAGTCTGACAGTTGTAGGGTTAAGCTCTAGTTTTAAAATTTGCAAAGTAAACTTATAGGCCTAGATTAGATTGGAAGCGTATTGCTTTAGTCAAAGTGAACATGTTATAATATTTGTATTGTTATTGGTTTTTAATTTCTTTTGTTATAACTTTTGTTTAGGTTACATTCCGAACAAGAATTTACCATTGTAACATTAATAGCCAAGGGGTAATCTGCTTAGATATCCTCAAGGATAATTGGTCTCCGGCACTAACTATTTCTAAGGTTTTACTCTCCATCTGTTCACTGTTAACAGACTGTAATCCTGGTAAGTCATTAACCTTTACGATTATTACTTCACTTGATACCCGTAATTGATGAAATTGTGTAACGCTTTGTTTGTAAATGTTTTAAACCCTTGTCTTTGCTAAATTATAAAGAGGTTAATTAATTGTTCATAAGAAGTTTATTTCTCGAGTTCTACCAGAAAATTTTTGAGAAGCCTCAGGTAAATATCTAATAAACATTTTTAATACATTAAAAGTAGGAATATTGAAAATTGTATTAATCCTTAATCTATCATCTTAGCATAGTGACAAGTAAATTACTAATTATAATCCATCATTAGTTTTATTTTAATCATTATTTTTAAGCACAATTTTTAAGATATCATTGAATTCCTAATATGCATATTATGAGAATCGTATAGTATTTTATAACTGAAATGTTTATCTAATCTTAGTTCTATCCAGAGATGAGAATAAGTAGAAAACACACACATTGTTGTTCACACAACACTAACCAACGGGGTTATGAATATCAGGGTTCATACGCGTCCTGGAAAACCTGGAATTTCATCTGTTGTCCTGGAGAACCTGGAATTATCCTTGAATATTCTGTTATGTCCTTTAAAATTAGATTTCTGTCCTGGCCCTCTATTCCCTATTACCGATTTCATTTCTAAATTTTATTGGCTTATCTGAGTATGTTCACCATGCGTACATGTAACTAGTTTCAACCGTTCAAACTAGGGATGGGTCGACTCTCGATACCACCGATACTTTAGCTTTGGTATCGGTATCGAGAATCGATAGCCGAAACTCGATACCGATTACCGATACCAATAGATACTCAGTTGTCAGAACTGCCCGTTCTCGTATAGACTCCGTGAATGTAATCTCCGGTATTTGCAATCGCATTCTCTGTATTTTAACTCAATTCAGCATTTAACAATAAATATCAGTAAAGAAAATGTAAAACATTATTAATTTTATGTAAGTAGACATTTTCCCCAGTAAAATGTTTTAGGCAATTGTTTCCTTTCTTAAGTAAACGCTTCTTGTTTTATTTTTATTCATGTGTAGGCTGTTATTTGTACACAAGAAGTCTAGAGTAGGTTCAAGGTCAACCACTTATCGCTTCGTTTGTTTTCGTGTCTATAGAATTAGGGTGTCTACTGTGAAGAAAAATAACACATTTTATAGATCGGTAACAAAAGTATTTAAACTTTAAAGTAATAATTTTATTTGTTTGAAGTCGGGTAAAACTTGTTTTGATTACGTTACCCGTGATTTATGATTTTTATGGGAGTCCCGACGGAATTCCTTTGTTTTACTTTTTATTTAGAGATGGGTCGGTTCCATTTTCTTTCGGTTCCCGGTTCTATTTATTATTCAAGGAATTTAACAAGAATTTAAGAGTAAAGTATAAGATTTAATTTGAATAGCCTACTGAAATGATTAAGTATGTTATGTACAGATAATTAAATACAAGTATTCAGCTAAGTTAAATTACAGACAAAAGTCCATCACTTTTAACGTCTATTATAAAATATTGCCACACTTTCGGTGCCATTGTTGAAAAGACTAGCCGACTAGCCTACTCCGGTTAAGTTTCCACATATCCTCAACTAACTAAACTTAATCAAATTAATATGTTAATTCAGTATAGTGTCGATTATCCGAAAGCGGAAATGTACTGTAAATAAATAAGTACATTACAGTACTGCAAGTCGTGCACGTAATTCCGAATTTAGAGGTTTTTTTACTCGCATAATCAGCGGAGTTGTAAACTTCAGGGAGTTTGTGCGCTCATCGGAACAGCGGCAGCTGTTGAGTCAGCCGATCGCTTGACCGCCCTTCGTAAGTGAGTAGGCCTACACAATTTAATTACCCGAACAAATCGACGCTCTACTATTAACTAATGCGGTAACTAAAACAAAAATTAACTTGATATTATTGTACTTTGTTCTAACAAGTTGTTCAGACTTCGGCGGGACTAAACGGACGCCGTCGAATCAAATTTTCGATGATTGAAGTTCCGATTATTTCTGAACTTATCCGAATTGAACGTTCAGAAACAAAACATATGATATTCCGAGTAACTCAATCCTAGTCAGTCGTAAAAAAATATTATTCCGAATAATTAAAAACTTGTATTATTTTAAATTGCAACGCATTCTGCTATTTCGTTACTGAAACTAACTCTCACGTGTTTTTCATTGGACTAGGTTAATTGTATTTTCTTATGCGGACATTCCATTGTTTTCGGGAGTAGGTTTTTTCGCGGACATACGCTGTTGTATATTAAATTGCGTTTGAATGCCGCGTTTTATAAAATTAGGTCTAATAATATTCGGACGTCGTATTCTTTTGCGGACATTCGTCATTTTATTTTTAATAACATTTCACCAATGGTAGTTCATAAAATTGGTACTAATTATAGGCCATTCGGGCATCGATTTTGTGCGGGCATTTACTGTGGTACTTAAATTATTTTTAACGCCGGCGTTTTTTAAAATTAGCGCTTATAATATTCGGACGTCGTATTATTTGCGGACATCCGTCATGTTATTTATTTTTTTCGCTGTTGTTTTTTTTTTTTTAGGTATCGGTATCGGGAATGAGAATCGATTTTTCAAAGTATCGGTATCGAGAATCGAAAAATCTGGTATCGATACATCCCTAGTTCAAACCTAATAAAAATGTAAGATGAGAGAATGCAGGTTGTTGAAAATTCATAATACCAGTATACTATAACAGCTTTGAAATTTAATAGTTAGACTTTCTCCATTGGTAAATTTTAAACATATATGGGAGGATGGTTGGGCGTACAATAGAATCAAAGAAGCTGGTTTGTCAAAATATTACCAGTTTAAGTTTTTCTACAAAAGAAACAATCAACCGTTACAACATTTTTTCACAAATTAACTTAATAATTAGATTCTGTTGTTGTGGTGGTATCTATTTTGTAATGTTTTGGTTATTTCATATACGATTCACACAAAAAAAAATATTCACTCAAATACTGATAATACATACAAATAAAACGTTAACAAAAAATATTAAAACCCAAAATAAAAAAACTACGCAAGATCTATAACAACAATACTTCTTCTAAACAATGCTCAATTGCAAACACGGAGGGCGTCGTCTATCAGATTAGTGAGACTACGAGTATAGCCGTTATCTGCTCAGTAGAAGCTATAGGATGCGAGCGCTGTCGGGCAATTCCAGACAAAATAACGCCCCCCCCCCCTCCACTGCCTCGAGGCGTAGAACATTCAACAAAACATCTTTCTCTTCATGAATAGACAGCGGACATGCCTCTGCATTCTACTACCGGAACTTCAGTGAACTACCTAATTAACCATAGGCTAAAATATATTTTTGCGACTTTAAACATAATTCGCGTTAGAGTCAAAGTCTACCGTTGTGGTTATACTCATTTGCCGCGTGGGAAGGGTTAAATGAGGTAGAAGTTACATGTGATTGAAATTTACAGTATTACAGAATAATCTTAAAAAACATATTTTTCACATTTCAGCAGGTCTTGGGGCCGCAAGGGCATATTCTACCTTTCCGCTTCCTATTGAACCTACTTCTTCTGTTTTCTTATTTTTAATCCATCAGTGTAGGCAATCTCTCTATGTCATTCCTGTTGTGTCTTCCTCCCTTCTTTCTTTAAGGCCGGGTGGCCACCGATTGCATAGCAGATGGGAGTTGACTATGCAACCAAAACTAACCCATTGGTTTTGAATCGTAGGGTGGCAACTAAGCAAGGGTCAGTAAGGCGTAGCATCGAATAACCCATTGGTTTTGAATCGTAGGGTGGCAACTAAGCAAGGGTCAGTAAGGCGTAGCATCGAATCCAACCAGGCCTGATTTCAAAGCCGACACAGTTTCCCACTCCAGTCAAATTTGTATACTTTTAACTACCTTCCCTGTATGTCCGAACTTACAGGCTGAAAATTGCCGAACAGTACTCCGTACTGTAACGCAACGCTTGTGAACAAATCGGCAACTTCTCTTCAGTATCTGTCGTATCGTTTTTATGTATGTCAAATATCTCCTGCAATTGATTTATTGTCATTCTGAAATAAATTTTTGAACTGTTCACTCTCGAGTTTTTTTGAAAATCGTATTCGTCCTTCAATCACCTTAATAATAAATATGCACTTTCCCAACTTTTTTTAGAATTTAAAGTGCCCACGAAACATAAATTCACTTGTAAATACACCAGACTCAGAACTAAGATATAAACAAAATAGTTTTTATTTGAGACGACTGTCGTGTTTGGTGAATAGACTAAAACTGGATGAAATGGAATGAGTTGCCCGCAAGTTTTCTTGGGAGAAAGTGGATCATTCATTTCTATGAACGATGTTCTAGTCAGGGTCCGGTATGAATGGCAAAACCATGAAAATTTATTAAAAATATTCCAACAGATCGGCTTGGCTTAACTGATTTATAAAACTTCCTATTGCCACTCCAAGTCAAATTCTGCTTCCCCTCAGATCAACTCCATGCTCCACTCAGCTTCGCAACC
>JAGFPH010000946.1:228940-243780 GCA_018207615.1 Philaenus spumarius
TTCCACCCTAATCTACGCATGCAGCTGTTTGTCCTCTGACACATTTATGATGTCGCTCTAGTCATATTACGACTGCCTAGATCTCCAGCACTACCTTGTCATATTCAACTCATTAGTGAAATTAGTGCGAGGCTGAATAGGTAGACTTGCACTATACTGGGCAACTACTATATATATGCAATCTACTCGGTCTCAAACTAATAACGCCTACTAGCACTCGGGTTTACCAAAACTACAAATGCTTAGTTTTCGTTACCATGGGAATTATCTGTCCCCAGCAGATCCTTAGCCCGAGCAAAACCTCTTACAACAGCTACATCTAAATACAATTTTGTTTCAGAATTTCTAAATAAACTATATACCTTGCTTTTTCATATAACAATATTACTTTGTATTCACGCAGTTCTGTTTGTTTTCAGCGGACCCTCTCGTCGGAAGCATAGCAACACAATACCTCCAAAATAGGGAAGAACACGATCGAATTGCACGATTGTGGACCAAACGATATGCGACGTGATTTGTTTCTTGTGAGCTTTATAACTAAACAGTACTGTATTTGTCCTATGCCCTTTTGGCAACCTTCACCCGTAGAGGTCAGGAAAACCTTTGAAATAATGTTAATTTATCCCAGTGAAAAGTGGTTCCAAGCGTAACAGATCCATAGTTTTATATTTTAAAAATAAATTTGTTTTTTTGCTGTTTATTTCTTTTTTTTTTTTTACTACTTGTATTTTTTAGGTTAATTTTAATTGTGAATGATAATTTTTAACTGCTAAGTATAATAAAATGTTTGTCAGTGCTACGTATTTTATCAAAATTTAAAGACACAATTCTGTAAAAGTACGTATATTTACATTTCTGTGTAAAACAAAATAAAGTGAACAATCTGTATTCTCTACCTTTAGTACAGGTACGTTTAATTCATTTTTCTTTGTTTTTAAAACAGTTATTGTTTAGGAAAATAATACTTAAGTAATCCTTTGATTATCGGAACTAATTATGTTTTTTAAAAATGGCTCGATTTTTATTGTTCCAGCACTACAAAACTGTAACGCTAAGGTAACAAACCAAACAAAATGTGTATAATTGATTGTTCGAACATTTGCCATCTTTGTGTGTAAAAGAAATAATTCACAATGTTTTAAGAGTATAAATGAACTCTTAAACTTTAGCTAACAAGTGTAAACTATACAGAGTGCTAGGCCACCTACCTAAAAAATGTGATTCAGAAAAAGAAGGAACCTTATTCTAGCATATTAGAACTTTAACGAGAGAAAACCTGCGTGATCAGGTATAAACATGCTCAAAGACTGAGCCAAAACAACTTGCTCGTTAATGTTTGACACAAAAACTAATCGTGTTTTATAACGGTACCACTGATGATGACTTAGTCGTTGAAACCCGTTTGAGTATTAACGTTTTTTGTAAGAACCTGTGTTCATGTTATTATTTATATAGTGTTAATTTTTCATAAGTCCTAATAAGGAATAAGGTTTTATTAAAAACGTTAAAAGTAAAAAAGCGGAATAGGTCAAAGAGAAAGTTAAATGAGCAAAGCCGGCCGAGTTCCCAATTTGGGAGGAAACTGGTTTGGTTATTAGGGTAATCAAAGACTTTTGTAAAAACCCAGAGTAGATTCCATAACCAGAACGAGATAATGGCTTTTTTTCTCGGAATGGTAGATCTATACATATAAATAAAATTGAAGTATCTGTGATTTCAAAATATAAGCCATATGATTATTCAAACATTATCAAAACCTAAAAACACATTTATAAATTTTTTGTGTGTCTGTCCGGGCTAATATTCAGAATGCTTGAACCGATTTTGACGAAACTTTCGGTAACATGTAGAGGACTTTCAGAAAATATTTTACGCTATTTTTTATTCCGTATATTTAAGATTCCTGTTAAAAAATATAAAAATTGTAGACAGATGTTAGGGATATTACGTGTCTATTTCAATCTGTGTCCTACATTATGTTACAGGTCGCATCTACCCCCACCAACCAACTTAGATCCAAGTGCCTCTGTCCTAATCAATCACCATTTTCGTAAAAATTACTATTAAAAAATGTAAAAATTATGGATTTTGTGGTTTGCATTGGCATTACCATATATCACCGCAAGGATTGGCGAGCAGGAGTATAAGCCCTAGTTTAAAATACGGGACCAGTGAGGTTAAGTCAAAATAGTGTTTACAAAAAAAAAAATCAATAACATAATAAATATGCTGAAAACCCGCTGCCATGCTAGAGTGTTTGGCAAAAATTTGCTATATGGAACCAATCAGATGACAGAATTTATAATGAACGTTTATTAAATGCAAAATAAACTTATTTTCCAGATGTAATTTTTGTTGGGTCATTAGGGTTAAAAAATCCTGTAGAAAATTCCAAAAAAGTTGTATTCCTTACTCTTTATATTAAAATAATATCAATACAATAGGACAGACTGAGATCATTCTTTATGCTCCTTGTTAGGCTATGAATACTAGACTTGGTCATGTGCCTTGGAACAAAATAAGCTTTTCGAGTTAAGTGCCAAAAAAACAATCCCACCACGAATGTACAGTGAACATTCTCATGCCCTCTTCTGGGGACATTCGCTATTTAAAAATTTGCCAAAACTGAAATATTTTCTCCCGTGTTTAAATCAAAGTCTTCTACACTGATTTATGCGTGTGCGGGTTAACAGTAACCACTGCGCCCAACGGAATCCTGAACTACAACTGAGATGTGTTACGGTACCCAGTTAATAGTTTGATTATTGTAGCTCGTGCATCACTGAAGATGGCGGCTTTGTCGTTGAAACGCGTTTGAGTAAATAAACGTATATCGGGTATATTATCTTCTTACAGTTCAAGCTTTGCATTTATTTAGTCATGGTACTTATTATAAATATTTTTAAAAAAAGGAAAAACCATGGTGGTCACTATCATATGTACAGATATCTAATGTTTTGGATCAATAAGTACTCAGTTATAGGTTCATATACTTAACCGTCATGATGCAATAATTATCCCAATGAAGGTAATCCTATTAAACACTAAAAGTAACCACTATTCGTGATTAAGTAATTTTTGACTAATCTGTTGATTTATTTTTCCGTTAATCAAGGGTTTACTGCACTATAAAACAATAACTGCAATATATAGGTTTACTGTTTTATATATAAGCCTATATTTTAATATATTAGAGTATAAGAAATTTAAAAGTCTAAAGTAGTAAACAAAGATTCAATTTCAGTATACGCCTCCACGCAATATGCTGCAACATCCTACAAACGATGAAGTATACTAGAATATTATGTTAATATAAGCATCCCAAATCCATGTAAACAGCATATATTTTATTGAAATTATAAGTGGAACATATTGTAAAACAAAAGAACAAAGCCTGAACGTAAATCTTTCGGTAAGGGTTAATAATGTTTTCCAGTTTGTAATAAGTATTTATACAGTCGACTATCCCACGTATATCAGCATTTAGTGTGCCAGTCAATATTAAATTCACAAACAGAATGACAGTTCTATGTTCAAACAGTGCCAATATTCTTAGGTTGGTACTACCACTAATTTTCTTCAAATAAACCTCTGACCACTATATTAAGAGGGAGGTGTATACTGAAGTTTGCTGATCAAAATATAGCGCTTTTATAATCGGTAACATGTACCATAAACTTTGCCATCGCCCGTAAAATATTTTTGCTTAGAAAACAACGTACGCCATAACACGAATCAAGAAAGATTATAGTCGAATACACACAAATTTAGTGTAGTTTTGTAAAATTAACTCAAATTAATCCTTGAACAAAATTAACGTTAAGTATTTATCAGTATTTTTTTTAAACTGCTTATTTACAAAATAAAAAAAACACTCGAAACAAATTCCCCTGTGATATTAATGTATGAGAAAAGTTTTGCAACAAGTTAAACTTGTACAACTATTTTAAAATGCTTGTAATTTGCTGGTTATATCCAGCAGAAAGAGTGTATTGGAGAAACTTTGAAATTTTTCTACTTAAAATCGTATTTATAGGTTCGTTTCCCAGTGGTCTGAACAAAACCTGTTGATCATCTAGGATAGACTGTCATCTTAAGAAGTTGATTACATTTTTAAAACAATTTATGATTTGGATCGATTGCATAATAGTTTTAAACTCAGATTGTTATTTCACAATAATAAAAAAATATATAAATGGTTTTAAGTGTTAAGGTTGCAGATTAAATTCATAAACAAACAAGAATTTTTTTAGTAATAAGGACTTCTCAACAGGCTATTTTTCAAACTACTTCAAATATGATTTAAGAATATCATAAATGTTATATTATGTTTAGAATAATTATTTTAACGTACAGGCTCATTATTGTGTAACTATAAAGAAATGTTAGTTATAAGTTATAAATTTAAATCTCTCCTAAGTATTTTCCTGGAACTGAAGTGAAAAGACTTTAATCAAGGAAACTATTCATTCTCAGTAAATTGAAATCTTGATACTGTGAAAAATAAATATGTTAGTATTTGTAAAAAAATAAACTCCATAGGGTAAGTGCAAAATGGATGTGTTTATGTCTGAAAATAATTAAATTACTACAGACAGTGAGATGTTGGACTAAAATGATTTTTTTACGTACGAGTAAAGATATGCCGCCAGGTTCTTCGTCGTATTGTTGAGATTCGAAATTACTTTAACGGCATGATAAAATAGATAAAAAGTTAATATACGGAAGACGGCCAAAGTTCACAACACAACACCTCATCATATTGCGGCAGAGGTGCCAACGAATTCGTAAGAAAATGCTCTAATACGTAATTGCAATGTTTTATTTTTAAATGTAATCAATTATGATCAGAAGATAAAACACTTTAAACCTTAACTCAATTCACAGATTATTTAACTTGAACATATTTAACCGTATATTTTGAAGGACTATACAATTCCAAGACTTTTACAAACAATTTATCATTACTTTATAAAACATAAATACTTAATGTTTACCATACTGTACATCAAACTAGGGATATTCGATATACATCGGTCACCATGATTTATTTTGATCGACCCAATCCAATGTATAACAAGGGCCCAAATGTATTTGATTCATCGATGTAGTTGTAATCGATGAAAACAAAAAATAGCCTGAAGTTCTAACTTACAGTCTCTAGTCATAATATCAGGGTGTCTAGCAGTCGGGAAAATCGGGAATTAACATAGAAATGAAAAACAGTCGGGAAAAGTCGGGAATTAACATATAATTTTTTTTTAAAGTCGGGAAAATGCATAAAATTGTTTAAAACAATTTTTAGGTACATTGAAATATTCTCAACACAACCGAAACTAATAGCAATCCAATTTGGCGTATGAAAATGAAGCTAAGCATAGCAGGTATATGGGCTATTGTACATTATTCTTGGAAGTCGAGACGGCCGTTACCATGCCAACGGGTTGGTGGTTGGGGGCGCATGCGCAATGATTAAATAATTCAAAGTAGTTTAATTACTATATTTTTAGGTATGACATTACGGTGAATTTGTTCATACGTTCACACGAACGAATCCTTCGAACAGTTCACATTTTTTTTATGTCCGTGTTAAACACTTTAAGAAAGAAATAATAAACAGTATGCATATTGTACTGTCCGGGTGCCCACTCAACCGTGAATTTCGTGTACCGTGAATAAGAAGCCGTGAATTTCGTTGTCAAATCTTTAAAAATCTAAACATTTTTAAATTACCATAGAATGAAATTATCACAAGAAAATAAAAGAAGTTTTGAGTCACGTTAATGTGTTTTGGAACTACAGTATTTGAAATTGAAAAACTGTTGCAACTTGCTAGCAGCTTCGTGAAAGACCGAGATGACTCATGACGACAAACCTTGAAGAGCGTGGAGGAAAGAGAGAAGGGGTGGGGCCGAGTGAATTTGAGACTATCTTCTAACAGACTACAGTTCTAGTACTCGGCTTTGTGAAAAGAGTTGTTTTCTATTTACACAAAGTAACAATGGGTCAACATTATATTAACATTAATTTCTGTAATAAAATATGATTTATATGCCTGTAGTTACAATATTCTTTTAATATTCCCGTTAACATTGTTTTATTGTAATTGTATATAATTAACTTAATCATTGTATTATCGTTCAATAATTAATAATAACGCGAGTGGACATTGTAAGGAACATGGCTGGTAATAAGCAAATATTAGTCAAGAAAAAAATGCCAGCCGGTGAGAAAAAACTATGCAGTAAGGTGCCCGGTTTAGTTTGCCACATTACGGGAAAGTGACAAGACAAAGTGGTAGTGCGAGGGGGAAGGGGAAATAGTGTGCCCTCCCTCGCTACTATCTCATTCTCTCTCGCACAAGTACTCAAAATAGGTCGCCGTCTTTAACTTTAAATCCATCTATAATAACTCCCATTGCAGTGATGGGTTGATTTACGATACCACCCATACTTTTTTTTTCTTTGTCGATATCGAGAGAGTCAATAGCCGAAACTCGATATCGAGAGATGTTCAGTTTAGTTTATATCATTGTTAATTAAACACTTCTTGTTTTATTTGAATTCAACTATTCATGCCCTTAGTTATTTGTACTACAGATAAAGGTAAAGAAGGCTCAAGGTCAACCACTTATGGATTCGTTTCTTACGAGTCTATTTATAGAATTAGGGTGCCTACTGTGACGAAAAGTTACAAATTGTATAGATCGGTAACTAAAGTATAAAACCGTAATTATATTTGTTTTAGTTCGGGTAAAACATTTTGGACATTTTCGGGATTTACGTTGCCCGTGATTTATGTTTTCCGTGGGATTCCCGACAATTGCCTTTGTTTTACTTGTTACTCGTTCCTGCAAATAACGACATTTAATTTCTGCTTTTCCGAATTTACAAGTGTTATCTATATAATCTTTTCGGCGGACCTTAGCGGTTGTATATTAAATTAAGTTTTAACTCTGGTATTTTATAGAAACAAGATAAAATTATTGTTCTCGTGAGTATAGGTTTTTTCGCTGACACGCTTGAGTTTTAATGACGTCGTTTTATAAAATTAGCGCTATAATATTCGGAAGTCGCATTCTTTGTGGACATTCATCATTGTATTTTAAATAATATTTCAACAATAGTAGTTCATAAATTTTTCATAAATTGTATTCGAGCATCGTTTTTTTTCGCGAACATACACTTTTGTACCCACAGTGCACTGTTGTACATTGCGTTTTATAAAATTAGCGCTAATAATATTCGGGAGTCGAATTCTTTGCGGACATTCATCATTGTATTTTAAATAATATTTCAACAATAGTAGTTCATAAATTGTATTCGAGCATCGTTTTTTTTTTCGCGGACATACGCTGTTGTACCCTATATTACATTGCGTTTTATAAAATTTTTTGCCGAAATACGCTGTTGTATATTGCATTGCGTTCTAATGCCGGCGTTTTATAAAATTAACACAGATAATATTAGGGGGTCGTATTCTTTTGCATACATTCGTCATTGTATTTTAAATAGTATTTGAACAATGGTAGTTGATAAAATTGGCACAAATGGTTTTCGGGCATCGATTTTTTTCGCGGAAATACGCTGTTGTATATTACATTGCGTTTTAATGCCGGCATTTTATAAAATTAACGCTTTTAATATTCGGGCGTCGTATTCTTTTGCGTAGGTACATTAGTCATTGCATTTTAAATAGTATTTGAACAATGGTAGTTGATAAAATTAGCACAAATGGTTTTCGGGCATCGATTTTTTCGCGGAAATACGCTGTTGTATATTACATTGCGCTTTAATGCCGGCGTTTTATAAAATTAACGCTATTAATATTCGGGCGTCGTATTCTTTTGCGTACATTAGTCATTGTATTTTAAATAGTATTTGAACAATGGTAGTTGATAAAATTGGCACAAATGGTTTTCGGGCATCGATTTTTTCGCGGAAATACGCTGTTGTATATTACATTGCGTTTTAATGCCGGCGTTTTTAAAAATTGACGCTAATAATATTATTCGGTCGTCGTATTCTTCCGACCGGGAAACAATAATTTTGGACTTCACAGAACAAATCACCACCCTCGGCAATTGCTAAACGGAGCTACGGGACAGTCGTTCGTTGCGCGTTAGAACTGCTTTATCTAATTTAATGTACCGACAAGACGCCGAGCGACAGCGTGACCGCCGTGTTTTTACAAAAATGGCGTGCAATTCATGTGGACGCGGTCGCTCGTGAGCGCCGATCTCATACTAACTCCGATTTAACTAAATGCTTCCGCTGGACACAACTGCCGAATTGCCGCGTGTCGCTCGTGCGAACCAGCCCTTGTAGTCCGAACGAGCATATTTGTAGTGTTGATAAGCCATAAATATATAAACTTGGTTTCGACAAAATATTCGGGAAAAGTCGGGAAAAAGTCGGGAATTTTATATAGGAAATTTGCTAGACACCCTGTAATATGTTTCCAGTTTGTAAACATATATAAGTTGCTAACATAGATCGAGTTGTTTTGTAAAATTCAAACATTGATTAAAGATTTTTAAAACGGCTGAACAGCAGATTTACTTGAGTCATAGCCAAGGACACTCTCGATCAAGTCACCATTCAAACAAACTAAATCAAAATCGGTTCATACGTTTGGGAGCTACGATGCCACAGAGGGATACACACGTTAAACTTTAGAAAAGAAAAATAACCCGAACCTAACGTAGTCTCTAGTCACGGTATGTTTACCAGCATTCAATTAGTATGATGGGCTTAGGTTGAAAGCCCTAATCTTTTTTCTAAAAAAAAAATTGTCTGCAAACATATTAGCTGTTAGGTGTCGTGTTGTGAACTTACACCCGAAAAAATTCCTGTGGAATCAAACTTATTCCAGTCACCACAATCATTAGAACTTCATTAGTCTCAACTCTCATAATGTAAAAGACGTTAAACAAAGAATTGGTTACATGAGTTGCCCGGTTATATCTGTATGAAGATTTAGAGCTATTTCGTTTCTCGGAATGCTGAAAAATTTAATTTTCAAGCGATGATAGCTTGTTGGTAACATCTTTTTATTTTTAACTAAATTACAAGTTAAATAATTCGACCACGCAGCTGAACCGCTGACTTGAGTTGAGCAAATTTCTAAAATTAAGTTTATACGCCTATGTTTTAGGTTTCAACCAACAATTTGGGAAATAGGTCTATTTACAACGGTGCTGAATAGCTGTAAAATAGTTTGCACGCCATTCCGCATATTGAGAGTATCTTCAATACACAATGCATTGCGTGCTTCACACGCCAACCCCCGTATTGGGAGTATCTTCAATACACAATGCTTTGCACGTCAACCCCACGGTAGAATCCGCCACGTGGCTTTGAACCGGGTACTTCTATGGTATTTTACGTTTTGATCGATTTTGGCTGAACCAAGCGAGCTATAAGGTCATGTAAAAAAACAAAATGTGCAGAATAATATCCTACATTTATATTTGTAGGAAAAACTAAAAAACAAATTCATTCTCGTATGAAAAATCTCAAAAAATGGTTACTTCCGGTCAAAAAACGTGCTTCCGATTGTTGGATTTTTTTGCTAACGAACTCACCCGAGCGACTTTTTTTGCTAACGAACTCATCCGAGCGACGTAGACAACCAACGTATTTTTAATGACACCCCAAAACATGTTCTGGGGTCCATGATCAGTGCTCATTTGCTACTCCCGACCTTGGTTCGTACCATAAGGGCCACTGAAATAGCTCATTTTTCCTATGGAAATTTGCTAAAAACATGGACCAAGACCGGGATTCGAACCCAGAACCTTTACCATTCCGTGGTAACGCTCTACCAACTGTGCCACCCTGAACACAACAGATATTGATCAATGTTATCTCGCATCTTTTTATTTACTTATAGTCGTTAGATTATACTAAAATGCCAAAGTATACCGAATCTAATAACTATCAATATTTATGTGATACAAAAATTTAGATTTATAGGCTAGGCCTGTAAGTAATTTGTGTTGATAGTGAGAGATCATATATTATTATTTGCGAAAGTTTGTGTGACCTTCTACCAGGAAACACCATGAGGTCCTCCGTGCCCCGGGGATGACCTGGCGGCAGTTCACATCAAACCCGTCCTTTTTGCAATCGAAAGCTTTGATGATCTACCTCTCGTATGTAACCTTGTCCTAGATATTTCTGCTTCAGTACTGCTAGGGCATCGTATTCACATAAAACATGGAAAGAAGATTCCTCCTCTCCGCACCTTCGACGTAATGGATTGTCCTCTAATCCCATCAGGTAAAGGTGTCTCTACTTCTGGCGCTGCCAAGACCCAGTAATGTTTTGTTTAGAGTCTATCTAGGCCGTCAGCGAAGTCGTGTGCCTGTCTGACTCGTCAACATTATTTAAAAGTGTTTCGATTGAACATTTTTTCTTATTCTTTCCCATAGCCTCTTATCGGCTCCTGGCTCACGCATGGACTTCCAGCTCCCGTTCATGCGAGTTTATCTTCTATTTCATTCCCTTCATGTCCAGGGACCCAACAAGTCTTAATTGCCTACAACTCGACATCCGATTCAGCAATTTTGTTGCATTCCAAGAACAATTTTTAGACCGAAATGGCCCTGACTATCAACAGCATATTGTGATAACTGCAGTGAAAGACTATACAGACCACATCATACGAGGATCCAGTGACACTTGCACGTGTGACAAAAATACGGATCCAATTTGCACTTAGCCCTAACTGAAATGTTAAAAGAACTGTTTCAATTCAGTTTCATAATCTAAAAATATTTTAAGGAGACTACAAGAGTTTGTTCTTATTCTATTACTTTTATTTTTATGACATCAATTTCTTGTGTAGATGAATAAATTAAATGGAAAAAAAAGTGTATTACCTTCAATAAATTTTGTAAATATGTGGGTACTTGTATGAAGTTTTTTTTTTTAACTGAGCGTACTGATTTAAAGGTTTTCCTAATACAGTATCACAAAACTATTTGCTAAACCAGTGGCTTTGTAGTTAATTTTTGTCCTTATGCCTCATTACTAGTGAGAAAATTTATCTGTGAGTTTTTTTTTAATAAAAAATTTCCTCTTCATAGAAATAAATTTTAGGAGGGAGCATGGATCGTTCCTAGGTTGAAATATTTTATCTAAACTGAAAAGAAATATTTTTTTGAGTGTCTTAAGTTTTACGCTGGCAATTGATTGTACTTGCCTTCGGGTTTTGCTTTTGAATGTATTTATTTTTGCTCTGAAGCGAATATAAGAAATTAACTACTCATCGTTTTGATTTTTAATGTGTAATCTTTTAAATGTAAATATTTTCGTCAATGGTAATTTACTTTTTTCTTAATGGTGCGTATAGTTATATATCCTATTCCTAATTAAGATATAGTTTGGTTGTCGAATTATCGTAAAATAAAATTAACAAAAAAGACTGTTATAAACCCGCGTTGCTGACAATGCGGCGTTCCTTTAGAAGCTTAAGCTCTAGTAGACAAAAATGTGTGCTATTTTTAGCAAAAAAAAATTGCATATAATTTTACATGATGTATTTAACATATTTTGTGTTGTCAATATGGAATAAAATTAATTATGTGATTAGGTTTAGATAGCAAATAGACTTAACTCATACCGCTGTTCGAATGTTTATACTGGTAAGCTATGTATTTAAACGCTCATGGTAATAGTGTTGTACTATATGGAAAAACAAATAAAAACTCGGTTTTGAGAAGTTTGTTTGCAGTTTTTATCCATTAATTAAACAGACCTAACATATTAAGTGTGACCACAATTGGTAATTTAAAAGTTAATTGTAATGACTGTAATTGTGAATACAGTAATCCTTCGACATTCGCGGGCTTGGTATTTGCGGTCGCTAAAAAAAATACTGTATTAAAAATAGCAATAAAGTACAGTACATGCAAAATTCGTAAATTATTACAGTGTATGCACTGTAATTATTATTGTACGAATTTAATAACATTGTATAAATAACATGTCGGCGAAACACTCACAAATACAACAAAACATACAAGATGGGATTTCCCTACAATACATCTCTGCGTGAATACAAGTGGACATTGCAAATGAAGGTCAATGGCATACTGTACTGTACTGTGATTTAAATGGAGACATCAGTTTAGTATACAGCAAATCAAATTAATTTAAAAGAATTAATTAAAATTACAGTAAAATATTTTGAAAGAAATTAAGTTTTTACTACGTTTTAGATTATCACTCATGGGGTCATGACCTATATTTTCGCTACTGACAGCGAAGGATAGCTTGGTGCCTTGACTTGACTAAGTTCTAAAAATAGACAAACCCAAACAATGACACAGCAAGAAGGGAAGGGTAGAGGGTACTGTTATGAGAGCACTGACCTTGAGGGGAGAGTGAGATGACAAACAACGCTCCAATAACTTATAAAATTATCAACAGTATAGTCTACACTCCAAACAATTCAGTTCAAATACTACACCTTTCAAGGACTTTTTTTACGCGTAAACAAGACCGCCTATAACAAGGACTGCCTGTTCTTATGTAAATTAATTATAGGTAGTACATAATGTTCTATATATCACACACATAACCTCCCTTTTCCTATAAAGATTTGCTATTCGTGGCAATTTTTTGGAACCTATCCCCCGCGAATAGGTCAACAGGTAAATCAATTAAAACAACTTGAAAGGAACAATATTGTTGGTAGCAAGGTAAAAACAGATTCAAATTGTACTAGCCACTTATTAAATTCCATACTTTTAATTCCATTGATAATCTCAAAGCCTTACATGTTGTAGAAAATTAAATAGTTTGGAAATTTTAGAAATAAACAAATCTGTTCTCAATCGCCTAAATGAACAGGTGCATAACCCTTTGTACGAGAGTAAGTCAGTCAATAAATAGAGTGAAATAGAAAAATCTATATATTTATTGTACTTACATAAATAATAGCATTACTTTTCAACATAATCCCCTCTACTTCTATGCACTTAGTCCATCTTTTATCAAACATTTCAATCCCT
The DNA here is from genome assembly GCA_018207615.1 of Philaenus spumarius. NCBI lineage: Eukaryota > Metazoa > Arthropoda > Insecta > Hemiptera > Aphrophoridae > Philaenus > Philaenus spumarius. The sequence continues at coordinate 241,965 of JAGFPH010000946.1, forward strand.
TCCTGGGAGAAGGTTTTTGGTCTTGTGTGTTGCACCGCTGCAATGGCCTATTCATCAGATCGATGATTCCCTCGCAACTGTTCTTTTAATGGACCAAAAAGATGAAAATCGCGGAGCCAAGTCTATTATTATTCAGTTAAGAAATGAGCCTCCTTCTTCATAACATTCCAAATGCTTCTGGGAAATTTTCAAACAATTGTCTTTGTGGACGCTGGTCAATTGACGTGGAACCCAGCTAGCACAGACTTTTCGAAAGTTTAAAGAATCGTGGACGATTGAATATGCTGAGCCATGACTTACATTTAACTCGATTGCAATTAATTCATCAATTATCTAGAATCATTTGTTTAATCGCTTCAATATCGTCATTAGTCTACCAGGCCGCTGTTCATCACGCAGAGAAATCCTACCATGTTTAAAGCGATCAATCTATTTGTAGATCATGCTTCCACTTAAACAACTCTCTCAATATTGCTGCTGCATTCGACAAATAATCTCTGTTGGTTTCACACCTTCTGAATCGAGGAAACGTATCACTGCTCCCATTTCTTCCTTGGTGCAATCGGACAAAGGAGAACTCATTTCGCACAGTCTTTTAAACTCAATCACAAGTAGCTAACAATGGAACAATACTTTCAATGATAGACGTTATGAGTTATAGCAAAACAATCAGTGCTGTCATACATGTGATTCAGGGGGAAATAAAAATTTCCCTTTAGTTTTTGACTTTCCATCGTATTTACATAACCTGTCAGTTCTTTGTCCCCAGGTACTCCAAGGTTGGCCCCCTTCCCCTTGCTATTTCACCCCACTCTCTTAGTATAGAGAGCGTACTAACTCAGACGTCGGTCTCGGATTGGAAGATGCCCCCCACGTGGATTTGAACCAGATACTTTTATGGTATTTTACGTTTTGATTGATTTAGAGGGAACTGATCGAGCAATAAGGTCGTTAAAAAAACAAAAAGTGCAGAATAATATCCTACATTTATTTTTGTAGCTATAACTAAAAACAATTTCATTTTAGTATGAAAAATCTCAAAACATATGCTTCCAGTTTTGGGATTTTTTGGTTAATGAACTTGTCCGAGCGACTTAGACAAACGTGTGTACCAAATCGGACTTAAAATGCAACCGTTAGAGTGCAAACACATAAATATATACAATTTTTAATAACTCCCAAAACATGTTCTGGGGACCGTGATCAGTGCTCATTTACTAGTCCTAACATTAGATCTCGCCATAAGGGTTGCTAATTAATTTGGTTCTTGGTTTGATGAAAAAATATGTTAAGAAATTTTAATTTAACTACCACAGAAATTCATGTTTTATATGTGTTCATTACATGGGGTGATAATAGTGGGGTTACTACAACACTTATAGTAATTTTTTTATTTTGATTTTAAATTTTCTATTAAGGGTCGGCTCTAGCTGTCGGCCATGTTGGCTGACACTCCATAAGACCAATGTTAAATTAAAATCCAAATTTTTCCTTTATTTTTGATCGGAAAATTATAAACGATATGTCATTTTAAAGCTATGGTCATTATGCATGCAAATGGCTTTTTAAAAATTAAGAAAAAGATTTTGTTTAATATTTATTAACAATTTAAAACATTGATTTTTAATATTTTTTTATGTTGTCACTATTAATTATAGCGAAAAACTGCCAAGCCATTCGCCTGAAGAATTTTGTCCCCAAGATTTAAGTATTTTTTTAAAACACTATTTGTACAATTGCGGGTTTTAAATGGATTTAGGCTGAGCAATGTCCATGTAACCTACCGCCGCTATAGGGTGACTTTAAATATTTTTTT
>JAGFPH010000946.1:243790-258189 GCA_018207615.1 Philaenus spumarius
CCTGATGGAATTTCTAAATAAAAATATGCTCATTTTTTAATCTGGGAACCTAAAAATATCCATGAAAAATTTCAGCTCAATAAATCCAGTAGTTTTTACGTGATTGAGTAACATACATACACACACACATACACACACCATTAGATTTTTATATAATAGTATAGATAATAAAAGTTATCTATACAAAGCTTCACTTATGAAGTTAGATTATCAAAATATAAGCGTATCACAATAATAAAGTTATATTATTTAATATAGGCTTTAACTAACTTGTATCTGGTAAAATAATTAACGACACAATTAACAATGAAGAAATCTGGGTTCTTTAATCACAGGCAAAGAAATATTCAATATCAGTGAAAATAGTTTTGACATAAAAAATATATCACAAATGATTTATGATTCAATAAATAATGTTCATTATTGTTCATCAACTAATTATCAGTAAACTTATCTCGGGGTAGGCTGGTGCCGTCTTTTCCCAAGCTTAATTTAGTATTAACAAGAAAGAAATATATATATACTGCTTTAAGAAACAAAAGGTGAATGAAAGGATAATAAAATTGTTATGAAAGGTTAATTGGTGTGATGTAGTATGGGTGAATACGATTACATCGTAAAGAACACCGAGTTCATAGTTCTGATTATATTTACAATTGTTTGTGTCTGGAATAATGTTCAATAGATTATAGTTTGTAAATAGTATGTGATTTCACCACTAATATAAAAGAATCACAATTTAACCTAGGTATAATCGGAAAGGTCTCACCCCTTTTATAATCTAGTTTTTTATGTTCAGAACGTAAAGAAATTAACAAATATGATTTTGTATTCCGTGTAAACTTGTGGTCCAATCACAGGCGAGTTCTCTCGTCGTGGGCGTGGTCACCATAAAGGAAGATGTCTACCGTAGTACATTGTAAATGAGTTTAAGTTGGTTTTCCGATTGTCCTGTTTAAACAGTGTATATTTGGTGATTTTGTCAAACACCTATTGTATGTAAAAATATCCATTCTGTCTATAGGCTATATCGGTTTTGTTTTAGAGTTTATAGTTTTCATGTAAATTGCATCTTCCTTACGGTTTCCGCTTTGATATCGATGTTTGTTAGGCGAATATTTTGACTTTCAAATTCAGATATTTAATAAATAGTTTAGCATTGGGCTAAAGTGGTAATTTTCTTGGATTGATATTTTAATTTTGCGTGATTTTGATATGAGAAGTGCATGTTGAAAATATCGGGAATTTGAATTGGTTCATTTTAGTTTTGAAATCGGATTAGCTAACATTTTACATCTTTCTCTGGGAGTTCACATATTTCCCGCTAGATGTCATTAGGCTACACAAGTCTAATGAATGAAATTCCTGAGATCATTCTTTCTCCCTCTAGTTATTTTAATAGAACTCTCGATATTTATGCGTTTAAGTTTTATGATAATATATTTCGAATTGTTACATACAGGGTTGTGGAGGATTTTCTCATTAAAAATAAAAAAACTGTCCCAAAGAAGATTTGGATTTTTCTTTCCGTCTTTTAAATAATTACAAAATAACATTTTCAAGCATAACAAATAAATCTTCAGCATTTTTTTTATTCTCTTATAACAGAAATTCATGGTTTATAAAGGGCTTTAATTTGATATGTCACAATCTGTATGGGTAAATTACAATTTTTTTTGAGATACGAGGGAATCTTTTAAATAGGTTTTACCAGATGGTGTCCAGAGATCAGATTTGCTGCCGTGACTAGATAGAGACAGTGTGGCCACATGGAAGCGGCCGCCATGTTTATCCTTAAAGTAATGTCATCTGCTCAGAATTATAATGTAAAGAATGGTGTTGTATCTCTTTGTAATTATAAGAGAAATTACCTGATTTTTTTGTTGTTTTTTTATATAAAGGGAAAACATGCAATTTAATTGTTACAGTTTGATATTTATATTGAAATTAAATAATAAAAATTGTGTTTCTTCTTAAAAAGTGTATTCAGTTATTTCATGCAAAAAGATATAGCAAATATAATATAAGAATTTAGGTTAACATGGCTGCCAGCCAATAAGAAACAAGACCTTACTTGGCCGCACTGTTTCTATCCAGTCACTGTAAGATTTCCGTCTTATAAATAACACAGGTGGTAAGTTTTAAAAAATCACCCTGTATACATAACCGCTAGAGATGGGCGTTAACAGGAAAATAATACAGTTGAACTTGGTTATAGTGTCAACGAAGGGACCGAACGATTATTGATGTTACAACCAAAATATTTATTGATGCTAGAACAGGGGTTTATAACAAAGATAACGATTTGACCGAACCTAACAAAAAATGACGCTATGACCGAGTTGACACATTAGCCAAGGCCGTTAAAACCAAGTTCAGCTGTACCACGTTGCTACATTACCTAGGGCATCCTATTATTTTTGTAACGTCAAACGATAACACAGTGGAGTGAAGGGGACTGAGGAACGTTCTGGATAGGTGTTAATTCCAAGTCTTGCATTACAAAATAATACCCTTTGAAAACGACCAGCTGATAACTTTCTTCGCTTGTGTTAATACGTAACAATATTAACAGGATGCTGCAACGTACACGTAGACTGTACATTATTATACCCGAATAAACAGGATGTTTGGTGCGAGATTCCAGGAAATATTTCCCAGGTTTTTCTTGCAGACGAAATTACTTGACAATCTTGGTAACATTTTAACATAAAGTAAAGTTATATTGTCTTCAAACTTACATTAAATAAATCATATTTTTTTAATGTTTATTTTAATTTGAAGCTGAGTATTTAAAATTTGTTGTTTTCTAATTTTGAGTTATCTATAATAATTATTCTAGGTTTAACCTTTTCAGTGGCGGGTTTTGAACGATTATTTTTTACTTGTCCTAAAAATCAAGAAATCAAATGTTTAGTATTTTTTCCTGGGTTTTTTTTTTATATATAGTAAATATATATATATATATATACTTAAGTAAACTTATGCAAAACAGCCCCAGTCGGAGACCAGATATCTAGTCATATCCCGTCAGCTTGGAAGCGAGCCAACTACCGTTTGCTTTACTTCCGCCCTCCTACCCTCAAACCACAGATATGATTAGATATCTGGTCTCCCTAGCCTAGATTCGAACCCGGCATCTTCTGATCAGGAAGACGCAACGTTATCCACTAGGCTACGGCTTGATTAAAAAAAATTGACAAATTAACAATACTTCAGTTACTTTACTATCGGTTTAAACATTACGTGTAAAGGCTATTTATTTGTAAAGGAAAAAATAGTTTATCAGCACCATCTAGGAGCGGTTACAACAAGTTTGCTCGGTTCTTGTTAAGTGAGTGTGTATGGTTTGTATTCGTGAGACGTTTATAATAGCACAAACGTATATATACGGGCGTGCCACTGAAAAGGTTAAATTTTATCATTATTTTTTATATATATTTAATCTCTCTGAAAATTTTAGTTATAATGTATTTTGTCAATAAATGTGTTTCTTGGAATATTCAGTATTACTTGAGAATCTTGGTAACATTTTACAAAATAATTTCGTCTGCAACGTAAATTAAATAAATACCTTGCTAAAACGATCAGCTAGTAATTTGCCCGCAATGCAACAACAGGTTACCAAATTAATAGTTTCATTGATTTCGTCTGCAACGTTATATCAAATAACACCTCGGCAGAATTACTTTCTCGCCACACATTAATAAGTTACAAATTAATGCGTTATTTCAACCTATTACCAAGATGCCGTGGAACATTGCAGGCTATTACCACAACGTAACGGTAATTCCCATCTCTATAGTCTGTCTGATAAATTTAGGCGGGTTGAGTGAGATATCCCCTCCACCACTCACTTCTGCCGACTTTGAATGCCCCTCCCCTGTCTTCACTCTGCAAACCCCTGCCGCATCACTGTTCACTGCACTCGTGGTCAGTAGGCGGGGTGAGGTACGCGACGAAAACAGTTACCCCTCCACCCGCTTAAATATATCAGACTATAATTACCGCATGCTCAACTCATTCCAGACGAAACCACACAAAACTGTTAAAGTAAAACCATAACTAACTGTGTTTTATTTCATTTATTGATAAATATGTATTACATAAAATAAAAACATGTAGTCAGTGTCAACTAACAAAAGTAACTCGTTACAATGGACGTAAACTTTTCCAAACTAGTAAAGGACTAGGCAGTTAATACAACTTATTTCATAACAAACATTTATATAGAGTTCAAAACACAGCCTACACAATTTACAAGCTAAGAAATGCTTTTACATTAACTACATTTAGAATAGAAAATCAATACAAAGAAATATTTTTATTTTTTACAGTCTTTTGTTATATAAACATTTTATAAAACTACATTCAGCGGGTGCGGCAACAGTGTTTTTTTGTTCCGTTCGAATATCCTGGCACCGCTGTATGTCTACTGTTAATTTGTAAATCTTTGGAAGGTACTTTTATTTGCTACACCCAGAAATACTTGGTAGATTTCTTTGTTACCATTTAAATTGGAAACTAAAATTAAGTTATTAAATTAATTTTTTGAACAGGAACAATAACAAAATTCTATGGTGGTTACTTAAAACTAATGGGTTTTAAAAAAATACTGCATGACAAATACTAATCCATGGGCATAGTTCAGCTGTATGCAATCATTATGCTATCAAATATTTGGTCTTTTATAAGTGTCTTTTGTTTAAAATGGATTAAGTGCAAATAGGTAAAAGACTACTTCATGGAACCCTACATCAAACACATGGCGGAAGTAAATACAAATTTACAAAATATAGAGAAATAATGTTTAAAATTACCTTGGTCAGTCCTATGTTATCGATCGTTGATCTTTATTTTCTTGTTTTAAATTTTACTGGCTTCTTAACACCCGCCTGTGAGACGGATGGGAAATTTAGGTAACCAATAGTGGCAACACTGTCCATATACCCATTACCTTCTCCCCACTTCTTATACCCTCTCTGAACTGGTTTTCAGGCTGTTAGTGTTCAGTGGGCTTGGCAGTCTCACTGACGTTTCGGATTAAGTTTGGTGCAAACCCGCCCTACAGTCGGGGTGTTTCGAACTACATAGTTGTCAAAATCCAACACTAGTAAAGTCTTGTTATTTTATACATTTTTCCCATGTTTTTTTTTTAAATTTTGTTCAATGTATTGTTGTTTGTTTGGGAAAACTGATAGTCCATCTACGTCAAGACATCACGTCAGTGCCCGGAATAGTGATTTTCAAGAACACACTAGAAAAATGATACAGAATGTGGAATTAGATAGTGAGAGTGATGTTGATGATCCGGACTATGTCTTACCGAATGAAAATCAGCCGAGAGATGGTGGGGACAGTGAAGATAACAGTTAGCTACTGTCTGACATTGAGCCGTCAGACAGGTAATGAAGAAATGATAGTCGAGGACCGCGAATTGCGCCAGAGTACATTTTCGGCCGACTAAGGAAACGAGAACCCCTTCTTACCCTTGGAGAACTACAGAACCACCGAAGAAACGTCATGGTGGTTCATTTCAGTCGAAAAAAAAGTTAATTTTCAGTCGTCAATGGTGTAGGAAATTTTTTTGAAGAAAACACTTTTTTATGGAGCTGTTTGGCCACTTTAGCTAGGATGAACAAGACCAAGATAATTGAAACTATATATAAATTTTAATTGAATGTAGGGGTCACATGGGTGGCCTCTTGAAAGTCTTTCAAATGCAGGAGAAATCATTCAACAAACAAAATAAGAAACTAGTATAAGTTTTCCCAAGTCTCTTGCCATTCCCCAATATAATCTACAATTCCCTTCTGCCACGTTCCCTAATAACCTTTTGAAGGCGGCGTCTCCATTACATTTATCGGTTCTTACGTATTATACGGGGGGCCATTATTTTAGACGTTTTTTTATTACATACCATTTTGAGATTCAAATAAAACTAATATAAGTTAGTAACATCTATTACGTAAGTTGTTTTGTAATGCAACAAAAATGCAAGCGTTAAAAAAAATTTAGCCTGAAAGGTACTAACCTATAGTCTTTAGTGACAGCACTCAACTACTGAGTTGGTGTGCTACAAGCAATTGCCGACAACTCACTAACGAAACGCCAAACGATCGCCGGCCCAAATACTGAAGAGTGCTGTGACTAAAGACTATAGGTTAGTACCTTTCAGGCTACTTTTCTTTTTAATGCTTGCATTTTGTTGGACTAACCTAGCAATGTTTATAATTAGTGGCCCATTTATCCATTGGCTTGATTAAAATACAACTTAAGCAACATAGCTCGGAGGTGTGGGTTCAAATTTACATGCTATTTTGTCAGCTGTTTCCTTATTATACTTTTGAAATAAATTTTCTAAAGTCTAAAACCTGTATTACTAGATACATTATTTCCTGTGAAAGTCCAAAAAAAGAAATTTCTTTTTTCAACAAATCTTTCGTCCTTTCGACCGTTACTTTTATTATTTGGTAAGAAAATGTAAAATGTTTTTACACGAATTAGGTTCGATAGCAAACCTAAAATTGGGTTATAAAAAAGCACAAAACACACAAAAAGAGATTTCCAAATTAATACAGAATCAGTACAATAATTCTTGAACTATAACATTTAAAAAACACCAACCAACCGTATTAGGCTATTTTATAGACCAATTCAACACGGCTCTGAAGGTTCGCCCAACATTGGGCCTAGATCTAATGAAATATGCACCATTATGAAATTATAAAACATCCTTAACTAATTATATCAATAATGTAACAATACAAGAGTATAAAGTTAAAAATGTAATACTTAACTATATAATTGAAGTACTACGAAGATGGGCTAAATACATATACTTAGTCTTTCAAGTTTGATTTTGTACGTTAAACAAAAGCTGGACTCATTTATGCTTTGATTAATCTTTAGTTCTACACCAGTAATCATTTCTATAAATAAGATTTAAGTATAATTTACTTCAACTGATAAAATATTTCACTCTGCTAATTTATATATGAACTTAATCTCAATAAGGTAGTTTGATTTAGATTTGAACTAGCTGACCCGTGCGAATATTTCGCAAGTTCGGAGTAGGCCTACATTTACCTGATTTAACACGTTGATTTAATTCAGTTAATTAAGTTTATTTATTTACATTGGTTTATAAATAACAGTAAACAATCTAACTAACAGCTGTCATGCTAGTTAAACAGATGGTTAGTAGATGGCGCCTTTCATTAGGAACATACAGAGTATAATATAAAAGTTTTTTAAATCAATTTTTGTTATTAAAACATGAATTTTAAGCTGTTTGTCTATTTTTCCCTTGTAGTGGTTAAGGAAAGCTTTAAAATGATGCCTCATTCATGTAATTTGATGATGTATTAAGGAAGTTATGGCGTACCGACAAAAAAATAGTCTTGAGAAATAATATATGCGATAATTAATCCTTTTCTGGTCCGCAACCAAAAAAACCATGAGATAATGTTATTCAATACCTTAGTCAATAGGCCTATAATTTTAAGTCACTAACCCTTTCCCCCCGATTACTTAGTAACTCGAAGTAATTAAATTTTTTCACTCCCTCGGTTTCCGTAGTAGAACTTTAAATGCGTATAACTTCGCCATCTGTTGTAATATTTTAAAACTAACTTCAGAAACATGTTCAGAGAACATTTAACAGTATGTTGTATAACAGTTGTAATTTCTTACAGCTGTTTAGGATTTTAGATCTGTATTTAGAATCACATGTAACACAACTTTTGTCGACCAAGAGTCATGTAAAACATGGCACTGCGACAGAACATTGTGAATGAAATTGAAGAAATACTATAAGAAAGTTATTTCTGACTAAATTACGATTCTAGAGATAGTTACAGTTCAGGTGCAAGTGATTTTGAAGTGGAACTGGATAAATAAGAAGAAGAAGGAGAATTGGGCCAGGTGATTTTTCTCAACTGGCTAAACGATTATGTTTAGCTAAAAGACGTAGTAATAAACATAATAATATTTTAATAAAATGGTCCGATAGATAAAATTTTACAGAGCCTTTTTAATAATAACTATATTGGATCCGTACATGATTTAATACTTTATCTGAATATAAGCGACAAGTTTGGCCATTTAAGAGGTCTGGTATGAGGCACTTGGTGCCAATTATGAATCCGGGAGAAAGGGTTAACGACCCCTCTTTATCTTTAATTTTCAAAATCAAAAATTAATCTTAAAGTTTGCAGACTATAATCAAAAGTGGTACATTTAGTACCAGATTTGTTTATAGGACCTAACTTTGCAATACTTAGATCATATTATTCCGTCACGTATTTAAAATTTCTTCACTGTAATGACTGATTTAAAAAGTTATTAAATGAGGCAAAAACTATTTTTTCCAACAATCGACTTAATTATTTTCTGATTAAAATTATAACTATTAACAATAAAAATGTTTCAGGTTCAAAGAAAAAAAATAATTCGTACATTTAAAAAAATGTATACTATAAGACCCAAAAAACATATTAATTCATTCATTGAGAATCTTGCGATTAATCGATATTTATAATTATGTTCTTGTTTACAATACCTACATGTATTATACTTGCGTCTACTTTATTCAAATACTGAAGTCGAACTGTAGATATTTAGTGAGCAAACCTCAAAATGTTATTCTGCTAACATCATTCATACACACGATCATGTAGATCAATATAGAGATAGCAAATACCAAAACTATTTCACACTACCTTGATGTAGAAACACATCTAATTGTATGTAAAAAGTGAATTGTCCGTATCACGTCTGTGACTGAGATTACCTACCAACTCTGTGACAATTATTTACCCAAATACACACTTAAGTTACGTATAAAATATGTAGTACATTAAATTGGTCCTTAATGCAACAGAAATATTGTGAATTCATTAAATACAACAAGAATTGGATAGATCATCAAGAAATTGTGAATGTAATGTGTTTAGACAATTTCATAGCCTTGGCGGATGGAGTGAGCCAGGCAACAGGCAAACAGAACTCCGATCAACTGGAACAAACAAGCAATCGTATTCAATACATATTCAATTCACTGACCTACATTTGCATTACATTTTTGTAACATAAATTCTATTGCATTTTCTTTACCCACCATCTATAGACGACAAAGAAAGCACAAGTATTTTAATATATTGCAATAAGGTATAGTATAAAATTATTAGATCCACGCAGCTGTGAACCGATGACATGAGTTGAGTGAATTTCCAAAATTAAGTTTATATGTTTTTTTAATGCTTCAACAAACTATTTGCAGACTTGCCCGTTCTCTGTATTTTGATCGTAATCTCCAGTGTTCCGTATTTGCAATCGCATTCTCTGTATTTTAACCCAATTTAGCATTTAAAACTAAATATCCGCAGGGAAAAATTTAAAACATTCTTACTTTGATGTATGTAGACATTTTCCCTAGTAAAATGTTTAAGCAATTTTTTCGTTTGTTAAGCGCTTCTTGCTTTTCGGGAGTCGATTTTTTTGTGGACATTTACTGTGTACCTCGCAAAGGTCGAATTTTCCACTGTCTCTCAAATTCCATAACTGATCGGTTTAACCCGCAAATCACAGCGTCATATTTTAATAATAATTACCCTAACCTTAAACAGAAAAAGTAACTTCAGTTTGGAAAGTTCTAGAAACAATGTTGACTTGCGTTTCACTTTGAACTTAGGGTTCATTGTCGTTGTAACTTTAGCTTCTATCCTAGCTAAAGCTAAGTTGTTCCTTTAGCTTGTATCTGCGATCATAGATAGGATGTTTTATCACAGAATATACAGTCTTGTTTTTCAAAATTATTAATCTTGCATCTTTTATGGGAAAATCGGTATCACTCTGATTTAAAAAAATTACAACTTTTTTGGTTTTAAAAACGGAAGTAAACAAATTTTAAATGTTTATTTCAACCGATTTATACGAAACTCGTAAAATATAACTTTATATAAACTTATTTCTACTTTTTTATCTAAAGGAAAAGTGCAGCACTTTTTTTAGGCTCCCTTTTTACAGTATGCGATTAACAGCAAAATATATCCCACGGCAATTACAAAAAAAAAACAGTCAATTTAGAACATGGCTAACAGGAACGGGCAAGATTTTTGCCTGAAAACATATTTAACCCATCAAAACCTTACCTGTACAAATGCTACTCCCATTCCGAAACCACCGACCCAGAAAATGTTATTCTCCAAAGCGGATTGTAGAGATTCCAAGCAGCCTTTAGAGTTTGCGTTAACAGACAAGCAAGCTTCACTGATAGCCAGATCTGGACAACATGAGTGTGGAATTGTACCGTTAGGGAATACAGTCAACCAATCATTCTTCGATTCCACACCACAGCAACGCAACTGGAATAGTAATTTGCCAATTTAAAATTATGCATATTTAAATGTCACCACTTAATCATATTAATTTTCAATATTATGGTAGTTAAAGTGATTTTTCTGTATTTAATTTTTTTTATTTATTATTGCAACATAACATTCACATAAGTACAAATAAAATGTGTCAATGAACAGGTTGCTTGTCAATTATCCTTAAACAAAACTACATCTTAACAATAAGCAAAGTACAAAATATTCACTCTACTCCAATGAATGGTCATTAAAAAATGAATTTACATTATAATATTCTTTTTCGACTAACAATTTTTTTACAGTATCCTTAAACTTTTTACATGTAAGCCTCTTTACCCGATTTGGTAATTTATTGTAAAGTTTTAAGCCCATATAAAAAGGAGTGTTTTCATATAATTTTAGTCTAAGAATGGGATACTGAAGTTGTTCTCTAAACCTTGTGTTGTAACAATGAACATTTTGGCCATCATAAAAAGTATTTATCTGTTTATGCACAAAAATAAGACATTTAAAAATATACATTGATGGCAGTGTCAAAATTTTAAATTTTTTACATACTGATTTACACGACTTATTTGTGTTTAAAAACATCATAGTTTGAATATTTGTTTTAATCCTAAAAATAGTCGATGCCTTTGATGAATTTCCCCATAATTCAATGCCATACTGCATCAAAGAGCAAAGCAAAGCATGGTAGACAATTAACCTAATTTTTAAGTCCAGAGAATCTCTCAAAATGAACATTTGAAAACAAATCAAACTTAATTTCTTGCTCAATTTTTCAATGTGTAGCCTCAATGTTAAATTGTGGTCAATATTTACCCAAAAACTCTACAGTATTGTTAACAACCACAAGACTGCCATCAAACAATATGTCTTTATCAAATGGTTTTTTTTTAAGTGAAAACTTCTTTAGCGGCGTTGGGCACTTTTTGCTTGGAGAAAAAGCATTGAATTCGCGACCGTTACCACTCGAGATATAGTATGTATTATATACATATATGTATGTACGCAACGCGAATATACTACATAGCACTTCTTATTGGGAGAGGAAAAAGCATCAAACTCGCGACCGTCACCGCTCGAGATATAGTATGTATCTATATATATGTACGCAACGCGAATATACTACATAGCACTTCTTATTGGGAGAGGAAAAAGCATCAAACTCGCGACCGTCACCGCTCGAGATATAGTATGTATCTATATATATGTACGCAACGCGAATATACTACATAGCACTTCTTATTGGGAGAGGAAAAAGCATCAAACTCGCGACCGTCACCGCTCGAGATATAGTATGTATGTATATATATATATGATATTTGTGTTATATGTATATTAAATACCAAAGTCAGCAAAGTCATTAATGTTTTAAATTATTTTATCCTTATTCCTCCTCCTCTAATATTAGTACGGACAAAAAAATATAAATTGGTCATAGAAGTTATCACTTCCAACGTGTGGTCTTAAGCACACTATTTAATTTTTTTTAATTGTATTATTTCAGCTTTTGAGCAATTTAATTTAATTCCATTTACATCAAACAATTTTTTTAGTTCTAATAACAATTTTTTGATTGATACTTTTAGATCAAAATTGTTGTTACATTTCACAGTTATGGAGGGTCATCTGCGTACAGTATAATCTTTGCGCGATTAATATTTAGTGGCAAATCATTTATATAAATAATGAACAGCAAGGGACCCATCATTGACCCTTGGGGTACTTCATTTTTAAACTCGTTTTCTAAAGATCCTCCTGATTTTTTAGTCCTTGATCCGATTTTTCCCATTAACCCTCACAGTGCCAGACTGCCCAAAGTGACGTTTTCTCAGGCGCAAGATGCAGCCATTTCAATTAATTAATTCACTTAAAATCATCCAATTGTAATAAAACTGGCACCGTTGGAAAGCAAATGAATTAAACTTTAATTTTTGTATTTAAAACTTTTTCATGAAACGTATATTTACATACGTAATCATTGTTTCAAAATTGCAGACTGTCAAACAGCTGTCTTCCGTGCTACACGGCGACGTTAAGAACGTAAAACTTCGTCATTTTCAACGGTCTGCAACTCCACAGTTGTCAATTATCACAAAGATCATCACAACATTGGATTCATCAGACTTTTATCTTTCAAGTGGTATTTTTAAATCATCTGTGACTAAATTAGATTCTGAGATATAGAATAAAGGCTTGTCATTGGTCTAAGATTGGGCCAATAAGGAAGCATTTTTTAAATCAATTTTTACTATAAGAAATCGATTTATTCCTAAGATGTGTAATATACTGTTTAAAGATAAAATTCCACAGTTTTAGTCTATGTGCAGTTCAAATAATTTAGTCATATTAGGTTGGTACAAACTGAACTGAGAAACTAGCGTTTTTAGGAGTTTACGGTCGCAATTTTCCTAGCCGATTACCTAACAATTAGGTGCAAGTATTTTTTCTCTTGATATTTTACTGAATTGAAAGTGTTTATAGTTTATAAAACTGTGTTATATTGTGTTACAGTTATAAATAAATAAGTGTAGAATGCGTAATTGTGTTTTTTAGTGAAATTATGTTTATAAAGTGTTGAAAATAGCGTGTTCTAAATAGCGAGTTTTGTTTTATTTTTTGCAGATAGCCTAGGCTAAATAAATTTTATAAACTATTTTAAAAACTTTTTATAGCCTAAATAACAAATATTGATAAAATGGCAGATAGAGTAATAGAAAGGTTATCAGAAATTGATCGGATGATGGAAATGGACCCAGATTCATCCGATTTATTTTAGCAATGCACCTAACCTAACCTAAATTTGACAGATTTACGTATCTGATTAGAAAATGTAAGGTTTTTTGTAATTTCCAATCTTACAGTTCAATTTTATCATTTATTCTCTACAATTTGGTATAATAAAATTTCATTTTGGAGTAAAAAATATATAGGCCTATACGTTTTGAAAATAGACATATTTTATTAGCGTTCTTGTAGTTGGAACATAAAAATTGGTATTTGCAACTATAAAATTTTGAAATTGAAATATATTTTTACACATTTATATTTAGAATTAAATTACAAAACTTTTGTATATTTTGAATAAAATAACAAAAAATTATTACTATTTTTTATGTAGGCATAAAGTTGGATTTTTCCTTCCGCTTATGAAATTTTTTTACTTCTAAGCTAATAACTTTTACAATTTAAGAAGAAACTAATTTTTAGTGGCATATTTGAATTCTTTGAAGTTTTTTCTACAGAAAAGCTGTGGAATACCTTTGGATTGGGGTTCATTTACTATTTTTGGCGAATTTAAAAAAAAAAAGGCTTGCAAAACACTAAATCCCGCCTTTCTAATTTTCGCTATAACCAGGGCAATAGTAGGGTTAACAAACTCAACCGTTTCCAACTGTTTCATCTGATTCATCGGATTCGAAAATATATTGATACAAATGCCAATTAAATTTATTGGTTTTTAGCAGTAATTAGCTAATTTCCAGAAACATAAAAAGCTTGATTGAATGTTGGTCAACTGATCAAATTTTAGATCAGTATTTATTTAAAGCAATCTGTTAAACGTTCACTGCTTCGCAAATTTCGTATTTCCTATGCTAGGAGCAAGACGACGCACAAGTGCGTCTGTAGCACATAGACTTAAAATTGGCGTGTGAAGCACGCAATGCATTGTGTATTGAAAATACTTCCAATACGGGGGTTGGTGTACGAAGCATGCAATGCATTGTGTACTGACTGAAAATACTCCTAAAACGGGGGTTGGCGTTCGAAGCATGCAATACATTATATATTGAAAATACTCCCAAAACGTGAGTTGGCGTGCGAAGCATGCAATGCATTGTGTATTGAAAATACTCCCTAACCGGGGGTTGGCGTTCGAAGCATGCAATGCATTGAAAATACTCCCAAAACGGGGGTTGGTGTGCGAAGCATGCAATGCATTGTGTACTGACTGAAAATACTCCCAAAACGAGGGTTGGCGTTCGAAGCATGCAATGCATTGTGTATTGAAAATACCCC
>JAGFPH010000946.1:271095-318720 GCA_018207615.1 Philaenus spumarius
TTTCTATTGTATTTTTGTTGGTTTGCCTAGGGTTGAATAGTAAACTTGGGCTTAACCCTCCAAGTGCTGACTATATTGCTCTTTAGTGCTAAGGGTTTTTTGGTTCCGTGCATGCTTATTAACTAAAATCATTATAAAATACTCACTAACAGTAAAGTAAGACTTATTATATATATCATTTTAATCACAATTACATGATCTTTACAGTAAATAGCTTTAACAGGCTTACCTTATAATTTTTATACTTTTTTTTGTTGACCAAAGTAGAATTAAAAAAAAAATAAATTTTTTTGTGTTCTAAAACCACTCGCTCAAAATATGTAAAAAAAAGTAATGTAGAAAATTCAATGTAGCCAAAAGTTGCACAATTTTATGGTGAATAGAAATATATATAACACTACTCCGTTTTTTATAAAAAAATGGGTTTTTTGCACAAAGAAGAAAAACTTGCCTCTAAAGATATAAAAGTACTGTCTAGGCCCAATATTTATGGTTTTAATTTGTTATAAAGGAATAACACACACATTATATACAAGAAAAAATTTACAGTTCAAAGTCTCTAAAAATCACTATTTTCAAACGCACCTCAATTGGCCCTTAAATTTCTAAGTTAACTCACAATTACTTAAAAAATAAATTAACATTTACAAAAATAAATAAAAATAAACTGATCTAAACTAAAACTAAAGATGAATAACAACTAGTGGATAAACAAAGAAAATCCGAGTTCCGAGCGTCTATCTACGCATAGGCCTACTACACGACTATATACCGTGTATAGATACTTGATTTGACAATTCTGCCGAAGGTTTGTTTGAGTTGATATCGCTATGAAACTCTGAATTATAATAAAATGACTCTTTCCAAACACAAACATACATAGAAGTATCCGATTGTATTAAAAATAGCGGCGTTGTACACATTTACAAAATGTGATGCGCAAATGTCGCATATGCGATGTTAGCACCGTAAAGCGACTTTTATACATCGCATATGCGACGTTAGCACTTGGAGGGTTAATCTGACATTTAACTTACGTAAGTCTCTAGCCTAGTTGCAATAGGCCTAGGCCTATGTTTATCAGAATTCAATATTATACTGTGTTTAGGTTGATAGCAAGGCTTATAGTTCATTCACTGAAAGTATAAAGTGAAACGCCACCTTACAATGGCTGATGTGGGCCAATGAAGAAAAGGAACATCACGTGTGCGACGGGCGACTCTGTATATGATTCACAGTAGTTCTTAGTAAACAAACTTTCTATTCTCTAGCCCACCCTATCGGGTGAACTGGTTCTGAAGTAGGTCCGCGTATGGCACAGTCTGCCCGGGCCATAAATAT
The DNA here is from genome assembly GCA_018207615.1 of Philaenus spumarius. Classification (NCBI taxonomy): domain Eukaryota; kingdom Metazoa; phylum Arthropoda; class Insecta; order Hemiptera; family Aphrophoridae; genus Philaenus; species Philaenus spumarius. Next base: position 272,437 of record JAGFPH010000946.1, read on the forward strand.
TGTTGGGAGATGCGCTTCACTTTAACTCTCATTGAATCAACTATAGGCTCTGTTTCTTAAAAAAAGGTCCTAAAATAAGTTTACACTGCTAATTTATATTGTTGGTAGGCCTACAGAAGTTTCTTCTAAAGTGGTTTTCTGTTTTATATTCAAAGGGAAGGCGAAATTACAATAATTTATAGACCTTCGCCCTGTTAACTTACAATGCCAACTTTCAGATAGTTGAATTAATAGTGTTACCCAACTTGTACTTAATAGCCTATGATTACAAATAAGAAATCTCGGCTAGACCTATGTAACAATTTACGTTTGCAACTGTAACATATTTTACGTTTGGTTATTTTCTTCGTGATATTTTATTATTATTAATTAATTTTATCTTATGTCGGCCTACTAAGTTACTAAAGAAACACCAATAATAAGCTATTACAGTTCAAACTAAACTAGTAGGGTATTTCTAGCCTATATGTCTAGAACAATATAAAAAAGAAAAACAAATGTAGAAGTTTGTCTGACTTATCTAGGCGTGTGATAAATAAATATAGTTATGTACAGGTACAGGGGTCTCATAGCCATTCCTGTTAGGAACTTTTAGGCCTATTCCTAAGGCCTTGAAACTAAACAAAATAAAGTAATTAAAAAAAGTCTTAACATAAAATTTGTATAACTTTTTTACAGTTAATAAAACTACAAGCCTAAACACATTGTAAAAAATACACTTAGTCTGAACATTCTACTACAGCGCACCACTCTTTTTCCAAACAAATCATTGCAAGGATATCATCAAGGAGGCATTATTAAACACTTATGCCCATCAACCAAGGTTTATTTTGAAGTAGGCTAGTGATGTTTAAGGAGACTACATTTTAGATGTAGGAAGGCTATATTAGGTGGATTACTGTTAAAACAATTATCTTTTAATTAAATTACAAGTGAAAAAACCTGAGACCTTCAACTCCAGGTCTTGGTCTATGTTTTTTCACTTGTAATTTAATTAAATATCCTTTGCTGAGGAAGTGTGTAAGCGGAAAAAAAAATCTTTTATTGGTGACTCTATAGCCTAGTGTGATTTATTATTGTAGTTTAAAGGCAGCAATTTTTTAGCCGGTCGTGGAGGAGGCCCCAGCCCTCAAACCCAAGTAAACTACCACCAAGGTAGTGTGGGAAGCAATGTAGGAAGGGGTGGTGCTCGTGTCCCACAGAACCAAGGATACAATACTGGCAACTCACCAAACTTCCAACAACAGCCGTTCGTATCACCAGGCTATTCAACCTCAACTCCTTCGACTCCTTCAGCACCCCCACCGCCTGTTATTTCAAAGGTAAACTAAATATACTTATTATCTTAAATAATAAAATAGGTCTGTTATTTGCGTTGTCATTACATCATTGAAACAGCTTCCGAATTCTATCGGTTATCCTGGTGTATAGGCTATATATAAAGGAGAATAACATAAAATATTTAATTGGTTGAATTTGAACATAAGCATCTGTTTTTTCCTTCTAAATTTGTTTATGAATCATTAAAAAACTAAACAAAGATTTTATCAAAACTAAAAATATTATTTGGTTTGCTGATAGATATAAGAGAATATAACTTTGTTTTGTGAGAAGTAAGTTTTATGCAAAATTTAATTTGTATGGTAGGCTACATTTTATTTGTTACTATAGCAGTTATTATAGATTATAAAAACAAATCTCTTCTGTTAATTCCAACCCAGATTTTAATATTTTGTTTATAATTTTAACCCAATAATGAATGAGCTGGGTCTGACAGACCCAAGCATCAAAAATCTATAAACAATTTCAAATTATTTTTATTGATCCAAACATGTTTTTTCTATCAAACCTAGGAATGTTTTCACTATTTTAACAAAATAATATTGCTCACAAACAATGGTTAAATTAAATGGCTTTGAAATTTTTAACAAAAAGTTAGAGCAATTTCTTTAAAGTTACGTATATATGTTATGAATTTTTAAGTTTGATTGGGTTTGATTTTACATACACTATATACAAGAATTATGTTAAGGGGAAAATACTAAGAATTAGTTCAAAATTAAAAAAAAAATGTTTTTGATAAGGTCAATTGAAAGTCACGCGGGCGGATGGGCTGGGTCTGACAGGCCCATAAGATATTCAAACGCGTTACAACTGATGACTGATGACACCAGCACATTCTGTCGACTCTTTTAGGAAGGTAAACAGAGAAATGGCGGTCTGCAACGTCTATGACCTTGAATCTAATATAAAAACGTCTGGACTTCCAGGCCCAGCCCGTCCGTTCTAGGGTTAACCTTCAGTTAGATATTTTTATGGGAGGAAAAATTTTAAAGGGATTGTGTGATCACTTTTGTTTTGAACATTTTAAAATCTTTCATGTCATTTATTTGGTATTAGTTACTTTCAGTACATGGAAACATCATTTTTTTTTGTTTTTCTGAAAGTTGACATTTTACTGAGTCTAAACAGTAGTTTAAAAATATTATTGTCAATATCTGTTTTCGTATTCATTCTACAAAAGAAATTTAGCAGCACTAGTATTGAATATGTAAGCATTTTTTTAAAAAAGGATATAATTTTGAACTTATTTTTTGTATCTATCCTTTGTTTGTGAGTACTGTGTACCTTTGTAACATGCAAATGGATTGTGGAACTATTAATCTTATCAGTACCTTTTATAAGCATATTATATGCATTGCAATGACAACCGTGCAAACTAGTTCAGAAGTGACGTAAATTAAACAAAAAAAAAGTAGTAGCATCTTCGGTATTCGACGCAGGAATCGACACACTTCAGTTGAACTGTTCCCATAATTAAGTTATTTGCCACAGTCTTCGTAAATACATCTTTGATATTTTTCTGCTCTTTTAGTTTCTTTAATATTTGTGAATGAATCGCGTACTTTCAGAATTCAGCAGACCTACCCTCTTAACCCTTTTAGTGCCAGCCCCAATATGCAAGATTCGTCTGAAAGTGCCAAGCCATTTTTTGTATTTTTTTAGTGCTTTTATATAACTTTTTTCATAACTTATAAACTATTCATGCTATTTTAATAATTATTTTAATTCACCTAAAACAGACTATACTGATGTCGATTCTCAGATTGAAACTGGTCAACTTTTATTACACAAATTTAAAAAAAAATCTCAAACAGCTGGTTTCAAAACTAAAATTTTGTAAAAACTGAGTTTGCAGTGCCATAACACTATTTGAATTATTTACTATCATATTACAACTTAATTATTATTGAAGAAGAATATATTTTATACATTATTAGAAAAAATCATAAAAATCCACCAAAAACACAATTGGTAAAAAAAAAAAATAGTAATTATTTGCACTACAGTAATTAAAAATAAATATCCAGTCACTACCATTTTTATCTTTAATTTATAATTTAGATGAATCAATTTTTTAATTTAGTAGAAAAATTTTATAAAAATCACAAAAACAAAACAAATATACTGAAAGTCCAAGTTTATTTTCTGCACCTTGTAGTAAAAGAAAATTATTTAGGCCTGCAATATTTATAAAAAGATATTAACTATTTACATGATACTAAACTGAGGATTGAAAAGCTATGGATAGATTTCAAATAAAACAAAGAACTGAAGTAAACACTCTAGGCCTAAAATAGTTTATAGGAAACAAAGTTTGTAGGTTATCTAGACCTAGCCTAAAGTAAATATCACTAAAGAAAAACGAATTATGAATATATTAAACTAAATGAACAAAACAAGTTAATTAAAATAAAACACAATACCAAAAAACACAAGTCTATTGCCCTAAAATGTATAAAATTATAACCGTAACAATGTTAGTACACTTCAATTCAACTCAACTGCGCTAGAACTTTCATCTGCTAGACCGGAACAGCTGTTCACTAAATTAATAGTATTTCTACTATATTCTGTCCAATTAAGATGATTTTTACATCAAATTAGAGCGAAAAGATTGCTTTATAGAACTAAGTGAATGCCAACACCATCTGAATTCTTAGGAACTATGTGCACAAATATGAAATGTGCCGATGCAATCGGTGTTGGCACTTCTTGCATACGTATGTTGCGATGATCGAATCGGCGCGTGGCACTAAAGGGTTAACTGCCTGACTCAGTTAAACTGTTCTGCAAACCAAAGTTCTCACAAATAAGACGCCCAAATCCCATCGTTCTCGAATTTGTTTTTTCTTCTGATATAAGTAAAACTTCTGAACAATTAAGCTATTTTTGTTTTATTTGACCTTTCCACTATCCAATCAGGTATCTGTCTGTTTGGTGTCAAATAAGATCTTGCTGCATGTGTTACAAAATGAATGTTTCCTTGTTTTGTACAAGTAACTTAACCACGTATTTATTATAAAGTTAATTAATTAAAACAAAGGTTGAAACACTTTTAAAGTTTATCATAACATTAGTAATAACTAACTAATTTCCAAACAGTTTTTCACAAGAAAGTATTGTGTTTCCCTGGGCGGCTCAGCTATGCATGAGATCGGAGGGGAAGCTCTCTGGCAATGGCTGATCACGTCAATGACAACCAACACCGTTTGTTGTCAGATACCACGACATGTTAGGTTTTATCAGATTTACATTTTTCCTTTGTAAGGCATTATGATTCCGTTCTGTTTCTGACGTTATAATTAACAGACATTGTGGTTGCGTTCCTTTATGGATGCCTAATGCCTTGAAGTATACTCAGAGAAATGTAAATGTGTTCTATGCCTGCCTTGTGCGATTGGATGCGAAGGCATCTTAATGTGTTGGTTGTCTATTTAACGCCTTGGGCCAATGAACATCTCCCCGTATTAATTTGCATAGCGACCATTCCCCTTGTCCCACAGAATACGCCGGCGCCATCGCCTACACCGGCTCAAGCACCGACGCCAGCTCCGACACCAGCGCCTACACCGGCTCCAGCGCCAGCACAAGCCGCCACTTTGCCTAAAGTCGAACCTGGATCAGCCGCACCTCCAGCAGAACAAGAGACTAACGGAGAAGCAGGACAATCTCAGAGACCTCATTGGATGAAGAAAGGACCGACAGGTTAGTATTTTGTAAACAGTTGGGGCAGTTTTTAACTAGCATATAATCTGAACGTCTTAGGTTAATTTGGTAACGATTCAAAACCATATCAATTAATAATTTTATTAGTGACTGAAACAAAAATGATAGTTACTAGCAGTTCTGAGATAGCATTTTTCTTGAGAGTAATAAAAATCATCAGGGTGTTTGAAAGGTCTGGTAATGGCTTAATATCTCAAAATGTACGAGTCTTATGAGATAGAAATAAATGCAGTTATTCAGTCACAGAAGAACCAATTTTTGGTGAGTTTGACATTTTTGTCCGCTATCTTATTACACTTGAAATAAGTTATTTTCTTCTTAGTCATTTTATTTTTGTTAACCCTACAACTGTTTCAGTGCACTCATGGGGGGCGTGGCACTTGGCCTAGGTCCACTTTGACAACTCTACTTGTATTGAATATTTCACCCTCTAAAAGTTATACAATCACAATAAAACAATTCCTGTTGGAAGGAAATGATTTACACTTTAATTTTTGTATTTAAAAATTTGTTCTAAAACGTATATTTATATATGTTTTAAAATTGTAGTTTTCTGATAACCTAATGTTCCGCGAATGAAACACAAAGAAATGACTAAATTTTGTCTCTTCTATACAGCTCAATACCGCTCAACAGAAATATTTTGACAATATAAAGATACCATTGGATTCTTCAAGATTTGAACTTTACAAAACTGCCTTCCAATCAGACGTTACGGTACTCTTATAGTTTCGAAAATAAAAAGGTTTTTGTAAACCCTTGGACAGTTTTCAACCAATGAAACAGCACATTTTGCATTCGAGATATCGCTTACAATTTGTTGTATTTCTATTTATATTGTTTTGTAGGGAAAACTTCGATCTTTCGTTTGGTGTAAACTAGATTTTACTGGTTAGATGTTATTCACACAGCAGAGGGAAATACAGACTTTCGTTGAATTCAAACCACCGCTTGAGAACGCAAAGCAAGTCTGTTTCCACGCTGATCCCAATGGTCATTTTGTATTCCCTTTATCCGCGCGAACTTTTGACAGTTTATTCTAATTTTGTGGAACAAGTAATACAATATGAAGTAGTTCACAAAATGAGAATTTGCAAATGTACGGATAAATTCTATGATTTATTCTCTACACTTTCTTATAATAATATTTCATTTTTGGGCAAAGGATATATCCTAAATATATATTCCTAAATTACTATTCAAACTAGGCCTAGTAGACTATTAGCAGTCTTGTAGTAGGAACATAAAAACTGATGTTTTTAAAATAAGAAATTTGAAATTGATAAATATTTGTATACAGTTCCATTTAGAGCTAAATTACTAAAATGTTTACATTTTGAAAAAAATTACAAAAAATGTTTACTACTTTTTATGTAGGCCTAAAGTTGAACTTTTTCCTTTTTTTACTGAACATTTTTTGTTTCTTGAGCTATTAACTTTGTAAATTTTACATCAATAATTTTTTTACTGGTATGTATACATTCTTTGAACCTTTCTCTACAAAAAAGCTATGGAACACTTTTGGATTGGTTTATAATTACTATATTTGGCGAATTTTTGAAAATATGCTGCACACGCACTGAAATGGCTTGGAGTTGCAAAAAGTTAGCATGAACAGTTCTAGGGTTAATAACTGTTTTGAATTTAAATAAAATATTTTAAAAAAATTAATAATTTTATTTGTTGTCTTGCAAACTTGATTTACAGTCTGAGGTTGCTTATTTTTTCTAAGTTATTTCGTTGCTCTAATAATGTTAATTAACAAAGTTTAGGGCGTTAATTGTAATAAATTAGACTAGTGTTTTTTAATCACATTTAAAAGGAAACGTTGAAACGTTTAAAGTTGTAAAAGAATGATTGTAATGTGCGATGTGTTTTTTCTTTGATTACAGTAATCCCTCGACATTCGCGGACTTGGTATTCGCGGTTTTGATTATTCACGGTCGCTAAAAAAAGTAAAAATACTGTATTAAATAGCAAAAAAGTACGTGCAAAATTTGTAAATTATTATAGTGTAGCACTGTAATTATTATTGTACGAATTTAATAAGATTGTATAAATACCACGTCGGCGAAACACTCGCAAATACAACAAAACATACAAGATGGGATTTCCCTACAATACACCTCTGCGTGGATACAAGTGGACATTGCACATGAAGGTCAATGGCATACTGTGATTTAGTTGGGGACATCAGTTTAGTGTACAGCAAGTCGAACTAATTTTAAAGAATTAATTAAAATTACAGAAAAATAGTTTGAAAGAAATTAAGTTTTTACTACGTTTTATCACTCGTAACAGTTGTAACCAATATTTTCACTACTGACAGTGAACAATAGTTTGATGCCTTGACATCAAAAATAGACAAACCCAGACAATGAACGAGCAAGTAGGGATGGGTAAAGGTACCATTATGAGAGCACTGTCCTTTAGGGGAGAGCGAGATGACAAACAACGCTCCAATAACTTATAAAATTATCAACTGTAGTCTACACTCCAAACAACTCGGCTGAAATACTAAACCTTTCAAGGACTTTTTTACCGTGTAAAAGCTAAATTGCGTAAAGCCGGACAGCGTATAACAACGACTGCCTATATCTTATGTAAATTAATTATAGGTATTAGTACATAATGTTTTAAAATTTTCTATAACTTATGTCAAGAACATAGCACCCCCTTTTCCTGTAAAGATTTAGTTTTCGCTATTCGTGGTTTGGTTATTCGTAGAAATTTGTCGGAACCTATCCCCCCGCGAATAGCGAGGGATTACTGTATTTTACATTTTTGCTCATTCGACTGACGATAACGTAAAAACGGATTTAGCTATTCAAAAACTGAATTATCCTGGTTTTTTCGTCAAATTGTTATTAAAATGATGTGTCACACGACTGCCTTCCTATTTAAAAAAATGTGGTTCTTCGTAAGATGGCGGACAAAAATTTCAAACTGACCAGAAAATGGTTCTTTTATGGCTGTTAATAAAGAACTGCATTTATTTCTATCTCAATAAGACTTGTACATTTTGAGAGATTAAGCCATTTCTAGACCTTTCCCGTCTATTGTAAAAACAGTTACTTTTTATTCAGTTGAAAAAATAAAAGCTCTTTTTAGTTTTTGGGTTTATTATTTTAAAATGTTTAACTTTCTTAAAATATTTATTATCTATGTTTCTCATAAGAAAAGGTATATAATTGAAAATACAATAATCTTGGCAATGCAAAAATTATAAGTAGTTGTGCCATTTTCATAGAACCGCCATGAGGAGGAGGGAGCAAAATTCCTAGTTAAGCTTCTGCTGCTGGTCCCAAAATAGCAGCAAAAGGATTAAGAAAACTGCCATCTCGCTAATTTTTCATTTCTGTCTCCAATCTATAGGCCTATATATAAATAAAATTAAAGTGTCTGTCTTTAATTTCAAAATAAATACCTAAGTTCATAAAAAAATGGTTATTTTCTCACCTTACCAAAACCTAAACATGCATCTAAAAAAAAAAATTCTGTCTGTCTATTTGTCCGGGCTAATCTCCGGAATTTCTAAACTAATTTTGACAAAACTTTCATTTGTATGTAAAGGACTTTTTGGAGATTAATCTAGGCTACTTTTTATCCCAGAAATATTTTTTAGTGTTCAGATTTAAAAATTGAAAATTAATGTCTGACATTTTAATTCTGAACACAATTAAGTCGCTGCACAATTATTATAAATATTGTGACTTAAAAAGTTATTGCACTCAGCAACAATATTGTTTACGCTTGCTCAACACAACACTGATCTTACGACAGTATAAGAGAAGTAAACACACTAGTGGCGCTGATTCATAGTACTACAGTCAGGTTTGCCCACAGCGGTGCAAAACTAACACCCTGCACCAGATCTGCCACGGCTCGCGTTGTATTGTTGCAAAAATTTTAATTTTTTCTGGGACCATTGCGGATAAACCGGAGTTTCTTATAAACGAGGTTTTAGTGTAGTTTAACAAATAAATAAGGATAAGTGATAATTCAATTTGAAAGAAATGAAAACAATGAACGGGAAGGCAAAGGGATATTAAGCTCATTCAGCCACGAGTGTGATCAAAACGCTTTAATTTAATTTTTTTTGAAGAGTTTTGTAAGGAAACAATGTGTGTATGAAAAATATAATGCCATGACCTACAAAAATTATTTTTTTATTGAAACGTGATGTAGGCTAGGTAAATCCATTTGGAAGGTAAATATAAATTGGGTATTTACCCAATGGTCAATTAAATACCCAAAACAAGGGTATTTTTAGTTTTTACAACATTTTTTATTGATGATGTGATGGGCAAACAAGGACTGAAACACAGTTATTTGATGCCTTTAATTGAAATTAGCAACAATATCTTATCTTCTAAAGCGAGAGATAATTGTCTGTCTGGATCTGGAATCTCCGTCTAAGGATTTTTGATTTTTTGATTTTATATGGGGCTTTTGGCCACGAGAAATCGATTGGAAATGGTCACCAGTCTGGGAAAATTCGTTTTCTACGTCTTTTTATTAAATTAAAAAGTGAAATTTGTCCATTTTAAACAATACAAAGCACAGCTGATGCAAATCTTTTCAATGTCATTACAATAATCATCTGTTTTCTTTTAAACGAAGCACAGCTGATGCAAATGTTTTCAATGCCATTACAATAATCATCTATTTTCTTTTAAACTGTATTTTATTAGAGGTAAGCCTAATGTTGTATCTATTTATAGTTACCATGGCAACGAATACTTCTGCTAAATAAACATACCCTTTATTTAGTTGTTTAATGTTATAGGCCTAACCTAAACGATGTTCACGGAAATTTGGAATAATAGTTATTGAAATCATAGCCCTGCTTATAATCGAGCTTTAGCTCGGTCTCCTGGTACTTTATTCTTTAAAACTAAAAAACAGTAAAAAGTACGTCCGGGTATTTTTGGGTATTTAACACATTTTCCACTGCTATTGTTTTTCTTTTAATGATTTTGAATGTTTTTTTTCTTCTTCTTAAACTATGATAAAATGTTGGAAAAATCCTTTTTACTATTTTAATATATGCTGAAATATTGTATAGCAATTGGTAACATTCATTAAAGTGTATTGTACACTTTAACAAAAGCTTCAGTTTTATTACTGGAAAATAAGCAACAAAGATGTGTGAGGGGAGGGTGCTTGCTTCTTTCGTAATAATAATAATAATTGGAAGGGTGCTTGTTACTTTCGTAATAATAATTTTAAGTACGTATGGTGTATGTTAAAAAATGTCAAAATAAATTCAATAAAAAGGACCTAAAGTAGAAAATGTTTTATAAATGATCTTAAGTTTTTTTTTTTTTTAAGAGTAGATGAAGTTTATCCTCTAATTAATTGAAATGTATGACAGGAAGTTTGAATAGTATAATGAAGATGTCCTAACCTAACCTATACCTCCCTACCTAGCTTTTTGCCTACACAATCTCAAAAAAACGTTTCTTTTACCTTCTTTTTTCAATTAAAGAGTTGAAACTAAGTTCAATTTATTTTTACCTAGATTGTCCCTGCTCAATTAATATTGTTCATGGTTGTTGGAAGAGAAATTCACTATGTATGTTCACTCCTAAAGCATTTTTCTGAATTTTTCAGGTAAAACCTATTTTTTTTTGTATTATTTCCTAATCTTTTAACCTAAGTGCTAAGTAACAATTCTAATTTCTGTTAATTAATTTTAATAACTCTGAAAAATGAGCTTGCGTACATTTCCCAAGGTTTAATAAAAATTCTAAAATTCCGGGGTATTTATGAACATTGGGTATTTACCTCGATTCATAAAAACCTGGGTATTTTACATCACTAAGGTTAGGCATAGTTTATTTTCACTAGGCTAGGCTTAACTGCAACATACGCAGTTGATTTTTTGTCTGCACATCTATAGCACAGTACCTTTCGAATAATGAGTTTCGATCTTCTACTTTTATAATAAATACTAAAAAACGACCTTCAACTTTTGAGGTTCACTGTAATTTCATTAATATAATGATTACTATTTGTTTAACTTGTTTTTGTTTTCACCAGTTAAAGTAAGCAGGAAGACAAGAAAGAGGAGGCAAAATGCACGTTTACGTCGTCTTCTTATTCCTAAGAACTCTTTGATGTTCTTGAACGAGCTACACTCTGGGGCAAAGTTCACGTGCCAAGAACGTATCAACGCTTTGAGTCAGTACGTGTACACTGTCACAGTTGAGGTACGTTCTTTTCATTGATGTGTGATTTGTTTACCGTCTCGTATTAAAACTTTTCGACTCTTATATTTAATTGATTTTATATAGTGCAACAAAAGTGCTAAATGATTAAAGAGGTTAAGCCTTGTTGGCAACAAAGTGATTGCAAAAAATATAAATTTAGATCTTGTATCTGTTGAAATGGTTTAAATCTTTTTGTATGGATGGTATTTTCTTCTACCATAAGCACATCTAGACCATTCTAGTGATGTTTCCAACTTTTGATATATATTATAATGTTCTCTATCGCATCCGTAGTGCTTCGAAGTTAAATGTAGAAGAAAGGCTCAATTGCTGGAATGGAAGCTTCTTTCCTTATCGGAATTCAATTGGTGGAAGTTCCGTTCTGTGATAGTGTATACATCACAATTTAGTATCTTTTTTTATTTAGTTCTATGGTCATAGAATGTCACTGTTGTTCAATGTACATTATTCACTATTAGTTTATGGACAATGTTCACTTTGTTTTTTTTTTATTATTTGTTCCCCCTTCCTGTCTTTTATTTATGGTGTAGTTAACTATGATATATTTTCCATCGACCTCTTTTTTTACTTTTTTTTTAATTAAGAAAGAAAACTTATAGGTTAGATTGAAAACATATTCAAAAGCGGCTCTAGACTAAGTTTTTTGGGGGTTAATCGATATTAGCGGGATATTATTCTGCACGTACAATGTTACGTTACGTCCAGATTTCCCCGGAGATTACCGGATTTTGAGGGTAAAAATATAGCTTCAGGGAATTTCCACCAAAACGAGAAATCTCCTGTTTTAATTTTTTCACAATGAAATGAGTTATATAACGCAAATCTTGTGTTGAAATCGTATTTTAGAAAGAAAATGTATTTACATTTGCAATTAAATAAAGGACTGAGAGCTGTAAGTATACAAAAAAGTAAATTTATAGTAATTTTATTTAGTCGTTCCTTCAAAAATAATACCCGGGAGTCTGAAATGAAAATTTTTAATCCAATTTTCAACTCTTAAAAACAAGGTAAAGTTGTCCGAAATTCTTTAGAAAACTGTATATATTATTTTCAAACAAATGCTGTGTGGAACACTATGATTAAAAATGAAACCTCGAACCACTAAGGTAAGGAAAAACAATAACTGAAGAACTTAATGTTACTGAACTATCCTGATGTACATTCCATCCTCTAAGAACTTTTATACTACTGTCAGGTTATTTCAATAAGTTGTTCGGTTATTGTTCCTTATTTTTATGATTTCATTTAATCTGTGTACATAACTTTGTCATCATATTTATTTTATTTTTTACTGAAACAAAACAAATAGATTTATGTGTATTTGTACATTTTGTTTTTAATAAAACTATTGATTGTGCTATAAATAGTGCACGAAATGGTATTTTGTATAAAAATTCTATTGTACTTTTAGGTTGATGGCAAACTGTTTACTGGACAAGGCATGTCAAAACTTGCTGCGAAGTCGCAGGCATCCGAGAACGCTCTTAAAGTGTTGGTGCTTGAAAAAATGGCTGCGAAATCAGAGTTAGATGCACCCAGTATCTACAATTACGATGTTCCTGTTCCTGGAGGTAAGGCTTAACCCACATATAAATGTACCCTTTATGCATCACTTTTTTATTTCATAGACCCCTTACCATGTTTTTCGGTTTTAGGTTTTTCTGCTTACCTAATATTCATTTTTTTTTTTTTTAATTCAAAAGTTAATGTGTGTGTTTTTGACAGCTGGTATAGTGCTACTCATTTTTAAAGGTTTAAATTTATAACTGTAGTAAAGTGTAGTGTGAAATAAAAAAAAATTGTAATTTTCTACATTTATTGATTAAATTAAAATTAAAATTTAGAAAATAAAGTTTCTTACCTTCTTTTATTCCGTCACGTGACCTCTTCTTTATGTTCGTTAGTGACGTGTTTCGGGACTTTTATCCCATCATCAGACACAAAATTACTCAATCGAGGTCGTCATACATTAAAATTAAATTACACAAAACACACATAGCACATTTCACGTTTAGGTGTACACCTTCTGGCGACCGGCCGGCAACTGTCAGTCTGTTGTCTCGCGCACTCTGAACCTGTTCTTACCGCGGGCTTTTTGGATTCTTATCGCCGTATCATATAACGTATTCGAGTCAAAACTCAGCTGGTCGTTTAATAATTGGTGTTCGCCGTTTACATCTTTAGATTTGAACGCCTTATAGATCTCGTACTCCTCGACCGCGTTCATATATCTCCCTTTGGTACATATTTTAATTGGTTTCAGGTTATTTTCCAGACTCGTGTAACTATGGTTTTCGTCAATTAGATGGCTTGTAAAATTCGATTTGTTGCCTAAAATTGATCTTTTTGGCAAGTGTTCTTTAAATCGAGTCTTAAATGTTCTCCCGGTTTGGCCTATGTTAACCTTTTCGCAATCATCACAAGTCAATCTATACACACCTGTTTGGTCTTCTATATGTCTTGGGTTTTTGGGTTGAAAAAATTGTTTGATGGTGTTACTGGTTTGGAATACTATAGTTCTGTTAAGTTTATAGAAGGTAGAAGTGACTATTTTAGGTAAGACGTTGCCATATTCAGTCGATACGAAAATCGTTTTTTTCTTCTCTTTGGGACGCGATCCAGATCTAACCTTGTGTTTTAAGAGAAGTTTGTCAATTATTGAGCTTCCATAACCGTTTCTTGTGGCAATATATTTTATCGTATTTAATTCTTCTTGAAAATCGTGAGGCTCTAATGGTACTGTCATTAATCTATTGATCAGACTGTTATAGGCTGCCATCTTATGAGGTAATGGATGATGGGAATCAGAATGTATAGTGACGTCTGTTGTGGTTGGCTTCCTGTATATATCTTATACCGAAACTTGTTTTGTTGTTTTGTGACGGTTATGTCTAGAAAATTTATACTGCTATCCTTTTCAATTTGTAATGTGAATTGTATTTTTGGGGTTATTGAATTGATATAATTTTTTAGTTGTTCTAATTGCCTAAAAGTTCCGTTAAAAATTATAAATGTGTCATCCACATATCTGGTGTAATACAGAATTTGGTTGCTAAACTTGTTCGAATCGGACAGCAGAAATACGTTTTCAAAGTTGTTCAAAAATACGTCCGCTAAAAGACCTTAAGGAAGGTGTACACCTAAACATGAAATGTGCTGTGTGTGTTTTGTGTAATTTAATTTTAATGTATGAGACCTCGATTGAGTAATTTTGTGTCTGATGATGGGATAAAAGTCCCGAAACGCGTCACTAACGAACATAAAGAAGAGGTCACGTGACGGAAGAAAAGAAGGTAAGAAACTTTATTTTTAATAAATCAGTGACCTGGATACTGAAAATGAATTCATTATTAAAATTTAGACACGTTAGGGATTACATTTGGCCATTGTCTTAGCATCTGGAACTGTATACTGTACGTCTGTGAGAGTTTGTGTTCTAATTTAGTGAAACAAAGTGAAATCAGTTTATAAAATAAGGTTATCTATCTGGTTATCTGTATAAGGTAGAATTTTATAAAAAATAATATAACTACATCCTAAACAAAGTGACATTTATTCACTTTAACTTTGATTCACTTGTATTTGTATGCACCTAAATACCAGTTTATATTTTTGAAAATATTTTCTTAATACTTCCCTTTTCAAAACTTCGGAAAACAGATGAACATGTTTGTCCTTCACATTCGTATGTATTAATTGACTAATCGAACAAGTCGATGCAAGTGCGAATCTTCCTAGTTGCTCTGTCTTCGCGAAACTCTGAGACAAGAATGTATGCGGGTAACATGATGATATTGGTATCGTTATGTGCAAGTTTTTACAAGTTCAGAGTGACCACAAAGCGAATAGCCTGATACTTACATAAATATACTAATTGAATGTAATTAATATGTAATCGGGGTGTAGTAAATAGAATAAAATATTGCATTATAAAATCTCTACTTCGCAACTAATATTATAATTGCAAAAATAAGTTTGTATGTAAGACGGTAGTGTATTTTCAGCATGTTTGTTACGTTTACACGTACAAACTAAACAACAAATCTATCTATGTACTTGGTATTCTATTCCACTATTGTGAACCCCCATTTATATCTCATAGATCCCCAAATTTTTGTTCACAAACATGGGCCCCTTGCAGGTCATTGTTGACTCCCGGAGGTGGTCTCACTTTTGGTATCATGGCTTTAGAGGGAAGGGAGTTGCAAAAGCGTTTTTTTGGAACGAAATTCCTTAATGTGGGTTGCGGTAGGAGTTAACAAATAAAAGATGTAATGCGTAGTGATTGGTTTCTATGGCAATGAATGTAAATACATTCCAGAAACATGTGTTTTGGTTCATCAATTTAAATTAAGAGACGATTGGTTCCATGCATAGTTCAGATATTATCGTTAAGAGCTGAAATACATTCAATAATCATAAAAAATGTTCGTTCATCAGTCTAGAAATAACCTAAAATCATTGTATGTATATTTAATTTAGTTTACCTGCCTCAACGGCAACATACATACAATAATTTTATTTTAGGCCTAGAAAGTAATTTTAAATCTAGGCCTAACCTAAAATTATTGTAGTATGTTTGTTGCCGTTAAGACAGGTAAAATGAATTAAACTTATTAAACACACACAATAATTTTAGGTTAGGCCTAGACGTATGAACCAACATTTTATGTTTATTGAATGTATTTACAATGAATAAACATTTAACTGTGTTTACCATCTTAGCTTTGATGTTATAATTTTACACTTTTATTATAATAACATTAAACGTATGGAAACAGTAAAGATATGTATAAAAAACAATGTAATAATGAACGGCAATTGAAAGATTAAAATTATGTGTGTAATTTGCCGTTAAGGCTGGTAAAAGAATTGAAGAAAAGGCGTGATGAACTTCGTTGCTGACAGGGGTCTCACGACCGTATACATTTACTTTTTTTTCTACAGCAGGAAAGTTGTGGACTTTTTACATATTTTAAATGAGAAAGTTGTAGATCCCATATGACCCTCAAAACTTTGTGTATTATTTCTGTATACACAAATGATGGGAAATATTGTAGACATATGTTCTGTATAGTAATGTTAAGTTTTTTGTAAGAGTGCTATGTATGTACTTATTATAAAGGAAATATAAGTGTGATTTACAAGACGTGTAATATGTTGATATAGAGAATAGAAGAGAAAGAAAAGTGGAGTATTCAACTTGTTATTATCCTGAAGTAGACAATTTTCCTTATTATGTGGATTTCCCAGACCCTTTCCTTACCTGTGATGATTCCATGCTTGGTAATGCGGAAGGTAATTACTCTGATTATATTGTAGTCATAGTACGCTACACGATTATTATACTTAATTGAGACTGGCCTACGCTTGGTAGAAGTTCTTGTTAACGAATTTCCATAGGAAAGATGTCGACCAGCTATTACAGTGACTCTTTTGGTGAGACCTGAGGTCGGGGATGGTCGATGAGCCTGGATCATGGTTCCCAGAACTCGTTTTGGGGTGCAATTGAAATTATTATGTACGTATGTGTTCGCACTCTAACGGCCGGCATATTAAGTCCGATTTGGTACATATCAAACTTGTCGCTCGGACGAGTTCATTAGTCAAAACAATCCAATATCTGGAATCGCATTTCTTTACCTTTTTTTGAGGGTTTATCTAAAAAAATTAGTATAGGAGATAAAATTCTGCACATTTTGCTTTTTTATATGACCTTAAAAACATAAAATATGTCTGGTTCCCCAAAACATAAAATACCTTTTAAAGTGTCCAGTTCAAATCTACGTGTGTAGATTTTACCGTAAGCTGTCCATAATCTTAGCAGACTCACGAAGCACAGTCTATAATCTGTCGAGGTGAAAACTCGTAAAGCAATTTTTTGCGAGCAGAACGTAGCTGGAGGTTGAAGTACGAACAAATTCTACTAATATATTTTGTACACTTAGGCAGCTATTCAGCGCCTTCTTCAGTATATCCATTCCCGAATAGTTATTTGAAACCCTAACACGTAAAAACTTTATTTTGGAAATATATGAACTACTACTGGACTTGAATCCTCATATGTAACTAAAAATCGAGTGTAAGTGTTGCTCTATAGAGGGCAGTTATTCCCATGCTTTAGGGTATGACGGACTCTTATGTTGGACTTTCTAAAAGCGATGTTACAGTGTTGGATGAATTAATTAATGAAGTACTTTGAAAATTGGTCGTGATTTTCATCGTAAAGCGAAATAATCATATTGTAAGGCGAGACGTTAGGGATTGCTGAACAATTAAATTTCAAAATAAAGAATGTAATAAACAATAGTTCTTGAATAGGAGTTTGTATGCCTTAAAATACATAAGAATATAACAATCCTTTTGTGAAAATTTACAAAGTTATAAAAAATGTAGTAAGTGCTTGTTTAAACCACAAAATAGACTCTGGTGCTATAAGGTGTTACTGTTTTAAGCATCGTCCTTCAAATAAATAGAATGTCTCAGTTTGATTTTAATTCAACAGTAGTAAATATGACTTTAAGGCATTTATTTCAAAGATTTTTCTTTTGTACCCTAATTTCTGTAATAAACATCTTGTGTTATGACTCGGGTGTTTGTCAGTTTTTCATTAAATTCTTTTCTTTCAGATGACGTTGAAATGGAAGACGAGACCAAAGAATCAGTCTGCGGTGATGAAGTTTCATTGGACGGTTCCCGCCGTAGTAGTAAACCGTTGCCGGAAGATGATTTGCCGTGGGGAAGTTTAGCGGCATTTGCTTTGCACAAATTGTTTGCAGAATGGCAACAGCAGGGGACGCAGGTTCCTATTGCTAAAATTATTCCGACCACGCCTACTATACCTGTGAGTGTTTAAATACTACGACTACTTTGTAAAGGAAATGTTGGGAAATAGAGTCCTTAAGGGTAGACCAGTAATCGAGAAAGCAACCAGAAACGAAAGCGCTTCTCACTATATCCCTATCTAAACAGTGCAATTTCTTGCAGCTGAACGCTTTGACATTGCCTCATTTCAAACCATTTTATAAGTCTATCTTTTGTAATTGAGTGTTGAAAAAAAAAACTGAATATTCTTTATAAAATCTCGGATCCGGCTTGCAAATTATTTTTCTTTATTAATTTTTTATTGTGTTAGGAAAAAAATTCAAACTTTGTACTTACAAAATGTCAATTACATAAGTCAAAAGCATTTAAAAAAAAACTAAATTGCAACACGGATGAGTATTGTGACTGTGCTTAAAATGAGACCTTGCAAACAATTTTATGATAAAAAATAAACGAAATAAATGGTTTGAAATTTAACATTGCTCTTATGGGATAAAAATCCAAGATGGCCGCCACTACAGCAGACCCTTAAACCGCATTTCAATAGGGTGTGTAGCTTGTGAGAGAAAACTGAACCCTTTTAGGATCACTTTTTGTCTGATTAGTAGAGTCGACGATCTTAGGAATAGCTTAACCCTTTTCCCCGGATTCATAATTGGCACTAAGTACTTTATACCAGACCTCTTAAACTTGTCACTATTGACCAAACTTATTAAAAGGTTCTGGCTATGTAAGATTTAATCTATCAGACCATTGTACTGAAATATTAAATGCTTATAACTACGTCTTTTAGGTAAACATAACCTTGTGTAATAAAGTACAATACCTTTTATTTTTTGTCATTGAACCTCTTTAAACAAGTTTTACAAAAGAGGTTCACTGAGGAAAATAAAAGGTATTGTACTTAACTGGGAAAATTAATTCATTATAACCTTTTAGCCAGTTGAGAAACATTTCTTTGGCCTATTTCTCCTCCTTCTTCTGATTTATCCAGTTTCACTTCAAGATCACTTGCACCTGAACTGTAACCATCACTAGAATCGTAATTTAATTCGGAAACATAATTTTCTCCTAGTATTTCTTCAATTTCACTTTCATTCACAACGTTCTGTCGCACTGCCATGTTTCACGTGACTCTTGGTTGACAAAAGTTGTGTTACAGCTGATTCTAAAGATATAAAATCCTAAACAGCTGAAAGAAATTACAACTATTATACAACATACTGTAAAATGTGCTCTGAACACGTTTCTGAAGTTAGTTTTGAAATATTCCAACAGATGGCGAAGTTGTACGAATTTAAAGTACTACTATGGGCTACTGCGGAAGCCGGGGGAGTGAACCAAAATTAATTACAGTAGAGCCGCGATTATCCGAACCCCGACTTACCGAGTTTTAGGTTAATCGAGATAGTTAAAAATTTAAAAAATTAAAGTTCGGTTTGTGGTAGACGCATGTGTTAAAGTAACCGTGCAAAGTGAAATCCACATATAGCGGCAAATCTACTGTACTGATATTAGTCACATACTGTCTCGTCAAAAATGATTCCTGTAAATAAAACGTACAGTTTTTTTAATCATTATTAAATACTGTCCAATACAGTAATTCCAATGCTTTGCTAATCATCAATACAATTTGTTTTATGCTTTTTCACTAAATTTCACGTTGTTCAATAAAACTCAAACTCACTGTGTTATGGCAATATGCAGTGTAAACCAGTTAAAACCAGTAGTGTAAAAATAGAAACGGCTCACAATCGAGCGAGTTCCGTTAAACAGAAAACATTTACGGATTTCTTCAAGTGAAATAATTTTTTTAACTATAACATGTACTACTGTAGCCTGTCTATGTCTTTTTATCATTTTGTATTTTATTTTTATTTGAATGTTAGCTTTTCAGTTTACCATACGATTTTTGACAGAATCCGTGTTATCCCAGGTCCAAATTACCTCGGATAATCGAGGTTCTACTGTACTACGAGTTACTACAGAACCTGGGGGGGGGGGGGGGGTATAGTGAAATTTGGACCAATTATAAATAATGTTAACTTGCCAGTATAACGAATTACTTGAACCTCTTCAATACCTCAAAATGTAAACATTTTGTAATACTATTGTTTGAAAAGGGTTTATTTAAGGGAGACAGAGTTGTGTAAGATCTCAAAAACTCTCGAACAGTAATGGGAAATAAAGTCTCGATTTCATTGTCAAGGATAAATTCATTTCTCGGCTATTCTTAACTCGATTTAGCCGTAAATATATTGATACATTTTTAAATATCGAGTTTTATTTTTATAAACCGTAAAAAGTTACATTCGAATGAAAAGAAGATAGGACAAACAACTCAATAGGAAACTGATTAGTATATCCTATTTAAATTGCCTTGATACTGAAGAGAAATAGCTGCACATAGTAGAAATTGAGTTTTATGTAACCTTGGCTTTTTAGTAAAATAAATAATGGCAATTAATTACTTAACTAAAAATAAATATAATTTTATAAAAATTAATATGTTGCATTTGAATTGTAGTAAAAGATTTTTAGTCAGCTGTTTAAAAGTACATAATATTATGAGATACATTATATTTTTGTAATATCTTTCATAAATTGCTTAATAGCAATAGCAAATCAAAACAACAATTTATTAGAACAGAGAAACTTTCACGACTTGTTCTACTAGTGAAAATAAAGAAAAAAGTTCATACAAACATAGGTTCGGAAATGCTTCGTTTTCCAGTTATCCGCCGTTTTGTTTTTTTACAAAATACTTAATGTCCTTTGGATTTTTTATACATATTTTGGTATAACTTTTACTCATGTACAAAAAATGAAAATGTTTTTTCATATATTTTCTCTAAATACCGGCCGTTTAAATTTTTTAATGTAAAATATTGCGTAAACCGCCAGCTTTACCAAACAATTTCTAGAATAAAAAAATTTCGTTTTTTTAATGACAAAGATAAAGTTTTTTTTTAATTATTTCTGTAACTAAAAAGTAACCGAGTTATTGGCTAAAAACTAAAGAAAATTGTATGTTATGTACAACTACGAAGATATAAAATTTCAAATTAAAAAATCAGTCCACACCCTTAAAGTAAGAAAAGTATTTTTTTTAAATTTTGTAGTGTGTAGTTTTGTTTAGGATGATCTCTCGAAAATATTGCTAAACCCTCAACCCTCTTTATACCAAAAAGAAGTGCTACTAAATTTTTGAAAAAATTATAGAGTGTCTGAGGTAAAATTGAGTTCAACCCTCGGAGTGTTAAAAGATGAAGTCGAGTACAATCGTAGCATTGTCTTAACAATTATATTCGTTGACGTGTTTTGGGTGTACTCTACATCGTAGAACTATTACAGCATTTTTTTCTACTACTAGCTAAATGTTGTAATAGAATTAAGTACTTGTAGTTTTAAAAGATGGAGTGTCTTAGAAACGTGTCAACCAGCATAGTTGTTTAGACAAAGCTAAGATTGGTAGAAGATTGTTCTTAATGTAATTATATAGATCCTAGCAGATACAGTATGTTTTTTTTGTGCATTACTTTATTTGAACCTACGACAGGGTTCCTAAAATCAAGGGAGGTCAGGGAACTTTTAAAAAAGTAAGGGAAAATTGTTTCATAACAGGGTTTGATGCTCCAGCTTGCTGAGTACGAGGGACACGCTTTTCACGAGGGCATTTCTAGCAGTGTGTTAAAAGTTTTATATAAACCCCGACCATGTTCCTTTTTATACAGAAAGTTAGGAAAGGAAATGCCGAAGGTGCTAATTTTTTTAATCTTAATTCAAAACTATTTCCGAAAAAATCGGTGCGTAAAAGATTTTTTGAAATAAGACCAAATGGAAAACTTAGTTGCCAATATGCCTAATATTTCTATTAATTTATTTTTTACATACTTCATGATACTTGGAGAAATAAAATAATTGATGTTTAGTTTCTTTATTTGTTAATTTCATCGGTAGGTTATTGATTTTTTAAATTGAACATTTTGTTTTTCTTCCAATCTTTCTGAATGGGTTGCCTCGCCTCTTCGACTTTACCTTTTACTTTATGTTTAGTTGTTGTTGTTGTTTTACGGATGGAAAACTGGGCTTTGGCACTCAAAAAGTTTGAAATATTTATAAATATCATATGAAAGTCACTTGTTAATGAGATTAATTATACATAGATAATTAAGCAAAACGATGTTTAAAAATAAGATATACAGGGCTAGTTAAAAGTCCAAAGGCACCCCTCTAATTGTTTAGTGAGTGGGTAGAGAAAAGCCAAATTCATAAAATGTTAATGGGGCATACAAATTAACTAGTTTATGTACGGAGCAACTTTGGCCACATATCCAAAATTGAATATTTTGGGGCTGCTCAAAATTCTAAAATGTAGACACCTATCTTATGACCCTTAATTATAAAGGGATTGTGCGTGCCACAATGGGGAAGAGCTATGTCTTGTTGGAACCAAACTTGTTCAAAATCATTTATGGATGCCTGGATAGCTGGAATGTTCTGTGTTGTTGAGTACAGCTAAATACACCGCAGCAGTAAGGTTCCTTTCAGCGAAGGAAGAATGGCCCAATAACACGTCCTCCCATCATACCTAACCGTATGATATATCCTCCAATCCAGTAAGGGTTGATGTCATTCCACAGATGCAAATTATGCTCCCCGTTGCATTAAAGTTGTAAACATTAAAGTTGCTCCGTCACTGAATACAATATCATTTAATGTAACTGTCATGATATCAATTTTACTCGTCATTTCATCACAAAACTCTACTCTGCGATCCAAGTCGTCAACTTGTGAACAAGATGAATTTCGTATGATTTGTATTTATGTTGAATTGTTGATGCAAAACTTCCATACAATGTTCCTCGGTTGTGGTTGATCTTGTACGATTCTTATCAGGGCCTGTTTCTTCGAACCAGCAGAGCCCATCACCATAGACTTACACCTTAGCCGGTTATGCCACGAACTCATTGCTGGTTTGGAATTTTTGCTCTGAAATGGACATTGTGCTACCTCATTTCGTAAGTTGTGTTAAAAAATGGACACTTGCTTCCTCATTTCATAAGTTGTGTTAAAAGTTTACACTTCTCCCGTGTCTTCTTAAGACACACAATTACTTTTGTTTTATTTTATAAAGACTTTCAAAATGAGGTGTCACACTATAGGTGTCTACATTTAAACAATTTTAGCAGTCCCCAATTTTTCCAATTTTTGATATGGGGCAAAGTTGTCCCTTGTATAAAAAAAGTTAATTTTTATGCCTTATATTTTATGAATTTGGCTTTTCTCTACCCACTCGCTAAAATAGTTAAATGGGTGTCTCTCCAGACTTTTAACTAGCCCTGTATAAGAGAATATTAAACATTCTCTAACCTTGGACTATTTCACTTAGAAAATATTCTTGTTTTTATAAATAAATAACAGTACATAAAGTTTATAATACTTTCTTTTTTAGGTGGGGGACCTGATGAGCAGTAATGAGGTAAAATGAATCAAAATTAAATATTAAGTATATAATTGTCAGGGTCTTGTATTGGACCAATTTTTTAAATAATAATAGATTTCTTATCATTGCCTGACAGGCTACAGGTTGTCGAGACGTTTGCTCATTATTGTTGTTTATCAAATCTGAGCGGTCAGGCCTATATTAGTTTTCCCTTTATTATAAGTTTTAAAATAGTTGTATTTATTTTGACTACTTTATATTTAATAACTTATTGTTGCGTCCGTGGTTTCTTGGTGAAATTCCATTATAATAATAATGTACTTTCACAAATTTTTTAATGAGCCGTGCCGACTTAGGTTTCGCCAGCTACGGCATTCTCGAAGTCTAAAGGAACAACAAATCCTACACACAACCGCCTGACTAAGGTAGATCATAATTCGGTTAGGTTAGGTATGGGGGAGGGTATATCTGGTCAATGACAAAGTTTGAAGAAGTGGTGAGTTATTGAAATCTATTTGTTCATTTAAAACTAAACTCCAGTCATTATTAATTAACCTCTTAATTTCTAAAGTATCTAACTTATTACCCTTACAATTGACATGTAGTACATTAAAATCTGTATTTTACTGAAAGTCTAAAATGTCATGTGTTTTTAAAAGGTCGAAAAAAATTGTTCAGTTAAATACAGATTTTAATGTACTACATGTTAATTGTAAGGGCAATAAGTTAGATGCTTTAAAAATTGAGATGTTAATTAATAAGAACTGAAGTTTAGTTTTAAATGATCAAATAGATTTCAATAACTCGCCACTTCTTCATCCTTTGTCATTGGCCAGATCGTCCCTCCCCCATACCTAACCTAATGGTATTATGGCCTAACTTCGCCAGGCAGTTGTGTGTTGGATTTTGTTGTTCCTTTAGTCTTTAAGTTGCCTTAGAGAATGCCATAGCTGGAAAAACCTAGGTTGGCAGGTGAAAGTACAAAAAGTTTATCATTTATTAACTTCATATTAGTTTTTTTGTTGTAATTCATGAAAATTCCTATTATGAGTTAAGTGCCATAATTTGTATAAGTCATTTGTTTTTATGCCTCACAACTAACAAGCCATTATTTTTTTTTTTTTAGGAAAGGAAAACATTATTAGAAGCTATTTTTCCACTGCTAAGCCCCCCCCCTCCCTCATCTGTAAAGAGCGCTTTATCTATATAATAAAAATGAATTGCAGTTTCTTTGAAATCGCATCAATTGAAAACGGCTGGACCAATTTGGCTATTTTTTGTTTTAAAATGTTCGTAATAGTCCGAACTAGGTTTTTATGTAAAGAAAAATTAGAAAAGTTTTCCGAAAAAGTTTCAAATTTGGAAAAAACTAAACAGCCTCTTTTGTATGGACTCAAGACCATAACTCGCGAAAACAGCTGTTCTAATAAAATGCTTAGTAACACATGTTTGTTTACATTCATTACCATAGCAACTTTACTTGGCATTTTATAATCAGTTTATTCTTTTTCAAAACCAACAGCTTTTTAAGTTAGATTGACCAAGCAAAAACAAAAATTATAAATGCTTAATATATTTTAATTCAATTCAAACATTGGTTGTTACATAGTAAACATAAAAGAGCTGAGTTGGATCAAAAACTGAATATAATTTTAGGTTAGGCCTACAATGAACCAAAACACGTTTATTTGCAACCAATTGGGCTAATTTAGAATCAGGGTTTTTACAACTGATTTCTTCACAACTGTCAGTTTTTTTATATTAGGTAAAAGCAAACAAAAGGTTTACCGTATTATCTATATAAAGGTTTACAAACTGTAAATCTAAATTTGTGTAGTATATTCTTAAGTGGCATAAAAACCATTTTGCAATTCAATTACTTAAGTCAATGTAATGAAATGGAATAACTTTACTACCCTTTAAATTAAATCAAGCAATAGCGAAGCATTGCTGGGTCCACTAGTCTATAGAATAAAAACCTATCTGGTAAATTTAATTTGATAATCGCATTCTGCTAATGATAAAAATTCCGTTTTTGTTACTAAGTCGATTTTTTACTTAAAATTTTAAGAGAGTTAACTTTGCATTTAAAGTGGCAAGTACAGCAGAACTCAAATTATCTGAATCTATTATGACCGGGTTAGTTTTGGATACTTGGAAATTCGGATGGTCGGGTATGGCTCAGTAATTGAGAAAAACATCGTTAAATGTAGAAAAACAAACTATTAATGAAATTGAGAGTAATACATATATACCGGTATACAAATAAAAAGAAGTCTTACTGACTGATCATAATCAACGTGCAGCCAAAACTATGTTAGCTAGATACTTAAAACTTTCAGGGTACCACTATATAGAGTTGCACTAAGAAAGGATTTAGCAAAATATTGATTTTAAGAGTTGAAAATGCAGGGGTTCACTCCCAGCCCTATAACAGATAAAACAGCTGATTCGAGTCAAAAGCTTAGCAACACAATTCTAAGTGCGGCCTATACTGAACCATTTACCATAGCATTCAACTTAGCAAATTTAGATCTTTTTTTCATAAATGTACTATAGCCACCGGACCATATGCTTATATATAAGAAATTTGTAATTACAGTACACTGCCTTGTGGTCTAATTTACTCGCCTTGAAAAGGCTACCGCGGTTTCAAAAAACACTATGTTTTCATCATCAGGCTGTACATAAACAGTCAAATCGCTCAATCGAGGTCGTCACACAAGTATAAAACCATTAAAAAACACAACATACAAACGTTAATAACACGTACACATTATTTTGGCCAAGTTTTTTTAATGGTTTTATATTTGTGTGACGACCTCGATTGAGCGATTTGACTGTTTCTGTACGGCCTGATGATGATGATGAAAACATAGTGTTTTTGCAACCGCGGTAACCTTTACAAGGTGAGTAATTAGACCACGAGTTGGTGTACTGCAAGTACAAATTTCTTATATATAAATTTAGATCAGTTAATTATTTTTCACAACCATCAGCTTTTTTAGGTTAGTTTGACAAAATAAAAACAAACACAAATACGAAATCAATGGAAAAGGCTTACTATATTATAATTCAAACATTTGTTGAAATAAAACAGCTGGTATGGATCAAAAGCTTAACATAATTTTAGGTTAGGCCTTTACTGAAAAACCAACACATATTTCTTGAAAGCATTTACATTTATTACTACAACAACCAACTTGGCAAATTTAGAATCTTTCTAATATAATTATATCTTCACAACCCTCAGTCTTTTTAGGTTAGATAGTAGAAAACACAAACAATAAAAAAGGCTTACTATATCATGATTCAAACACCTTCCTTTTATATGTGTATCTGACCAATTTGAAATTCTGCTTTATCGTATCATATTTTGGTCATGTTTTGTCCCATGATATAATCATTATTATTTTTATTATTGTTTCTCTTTTATATAAAAATAAAAAATCTCTGGCTTAACCAATGGTCATTCCTGTGAAAATATTAGAGTGATATACAATAATCTGTTTGGATTTTCTTGGCCGCAGGGTTTGGGGGGCAAAAACCCGCTTGTAAAGTATAAACATGAAAATATATGTTATGTGCATATTTAGAAGTGTCTCATAATGAACGGTCCATGTTATTAACAATAAAAAATAGTAGGGGAAAGAAGGCATGAGATGTTACTTGACTCCAATAATACCTGTTTAGAATAGGGGAAAGGTCAATGATCACACCCTCACTGTTATTTTCCAAATTTAATATTTTTAATTTTATACCCAAAATTGTTTTGGATAATTGGTTTTCTAGTATATTTTATAAACAAAGTTCATAAATTGGCTTGGTATATACTTAGCCTATTAATCAAAAGATTATTCAACGATTTAAACGCTTTTTCCTCCATTCAAAGCTTGATTTTCATACGTTTTATTATTACCCTATTGAAACAAAACACAAAACTAATCTAGATCTGAACCCATATTTAAAAGACCAATTTGTGAAAACTCGAGTTATTGCAGTAATTTATTACATTTGCTTGTATATAAGTCACTAAAAATGGGCTTCAAATGCACAAATACTTTACTAAAAAGTATGTCATTTGCATAAAATATAGACTCGTTTGCAAAAACCTACAAAATTCGCACATAACAAAAGAGATTTTTAATTATCATGCAATAATTAGAATAGCCTACAGCACACACCGTATGTTGAACTCATTTGATTAGATTCTGGCTCTTTACGCAGCCTAAAATAGTTTTGGGAAATCACAGTATCAGGTGTAAGTAAATGGAAATGGTAGCAGATACCGATATATTGATGAAACTATAATAATGGTACGCAAACTACTGTAAAAAAAAACAGGTGCTGCAATGATACGGTGCACAATGACATAAAATCGGGCCGAAGGTTGGTGGCGGATATGTGACCCTTTTCTTGTAATTTCAAGATATCGGATGATTCCTTCGGAGACCAGGGAAGGGGATAAGCAACAACAACGGTTCGGCCCTAAAATCGATCATTTCTCTAATAAGAATGGAAAATAAAAAATGTATTTATTTTGTAGATACAGTAGAACTTGGATTATCAGAGGTAATCGGGACCGGGCAGAACTCGGATATTACCGTAGGCCGTGAGAAAACTATTAATGTGCGAGTTCCCGCATCATTTACGACTTATAGGCTGATTTGGAGCCATACTTACTCAAAATCTTTTTCATTTGGTTTTGAAGTAAATAGTTTGAAATAAACAAAGAAGGTTTGATAATGTACTCAAATGAAAGAAATGCTGTAATAAAAACCACAAATAATGCCTCTGAAGGTTTTTCATACTCGCTTGTTTTCATTGATTGTCTAGCCTCTTCTTTATTTCAATACCGTTGAGATACCCACTTTTCAATTTCTGATCTATTTCGTCTCCAATCCCCGACAGTCACTTCCCTAACACCTATTACTTGTCACTTTTCTTATTGAATCACCTTCATCTGATCGTTTAATTGCTTCCCATTTTTGATTTAAAGATAAAACAATACGCCGCTTTCCACCCATAATGACACTCTCATTCACAAAGTTTAACAGCGACACCGACTAAAAACAAAAGATCAAAATACAGTGTTACCGAGAGAAAAACAACTCGTGAAAAATTATGGTGGGTCGTAAATACGATGCCGCGAGGAGGGGAGTGTTAACAGACCGCTTCGTCATTCACTGTACTACCCTTCCGCTAAAGGTTACCATCGTATTGCGTTGGGTAAGAGCGGAAATGTTTTCTTTCTGTTCAATCTAACACAAAAGTTTTTATTATAAATTCACTTATTGAGAAATCCTATCAAGGTATGAATTCTTTATCGAAATAAATTCATTTAACTTACATTTATTTGTAAGTTAACAGAATTGATTTTGACAAAAAAAAAATGTTTTTAATTTGCCCCGGATAAACGAGGTTCTTCTGGAATGTAAATAACCAAAGTTGAAATTTGTGTTGAAACATTGCAATTCGGTTTTCTATCAATAAAAATTAATTTCCTCCTATTATTTATTTAATTATATGTAACACCAAAATCTAGTAATTTTGTATTGTATGTTCCAGTCAAGAGTCGGAGGACCGTCTCCGATGAAGAAAATTCCAGAGGACGCAAGTAAGAGACATCCTGTCTTGTTACTGAACCAAATAAGACCTGGCAGTGCTTACAGAGAGAGTCAAGCTGGTTCACCACCCCATATAGTGTTTACTATTGCAGTTACTATTGATGGCAAAGAATACACTGGAACTGGTAGGTTTCACTCCAAACTAAAATGGTTAAGTATTGCCTGATGGTGAGACCTAAGGCCAGGAGTAGTAAATGAACACCGATCATGGTCCTCTGAACACTTTTTGGGGAATCATTAAAAATTTTATATATTTTGTATATATGTATTCACACTCTAACTGTATAAATACGATAATTTTAGGTTATGCCTAAAAAGTAATTTTAAGTCTAGGCCTAACCCAAAATTATTGTATTTATGTTGCCGTTAAGACAGATAAAATAAATTAAACATAAACACAATTTTAGGTTAGGCCTAGACTGATGAACGAACATTTTGTGTTTATTGAATGTATTTTCAATGAATGGACATTTAACTTCTTCGCTTTGATGTTATAATTAATTCTACACCTTTATTACAATAACATTAAACGTATGGGAACAGTAAATGTTTGTATAGAAAACAAACTAATAATAAACGGCAGTTGAAAGATTAAAATTATGTGTGTATGTTGCCATTAAGGTTGGTAAGAGAATTGAAGAAAAGGTGTGATGAACTTCGATCCTGACGGGGTCCCACGACCGCACACTTTTACTTTTTTTTTATTTCACAAAAAGATATTTTTCACTTTCTGTAGCTTGAATACAGATTAAATTAGAGAGAAAAGTCATATTTTAAAATGTTCACTATTTCATTACGAAAAAATAGAAAAGTCATATTTTAAAATGTTCACTATTTCATTACAAAAAAATAGGTCCTATGTACTGTTAGGTTCAACTCATAAAAAAAGTTATTACATAAAACCTAATATCATGTAAAATAGCTTTAATAAACGGGCAGAGCACGGCGTTTGGATTTCTTTTTTTCCAGTACACAAACTATAACCCAACTATCGGTTATTTTACCATAGATTTGTAGGATTTAATCTATAGAATCGATTAGTATAACTTCCGTCGAGATACAGTTAGCAGAGACCTAGCAGCAAATCAACAGCTGAATAATGCATTGTAAATTACAACTATCACTTCACAAATGAAGGATCGGGGCTCTGATTGGAGTTAGATCTCTGAGCAAGCCTCGGAACGCTGAACGATTCCAACGAAGATTGAGCGGGCGTAGACACCACATGAAGTTTGAATTTTAGAGAGGGACGATAGGATAGGGATTCTGGAGCGGGAGCCACGATTAGTTAATGGCTATTGAATTTGTGTATGTACCGATTGATTATAAGGGTATGGCCGGCTAAGCGAAACGCGAGTAACAACCGAAATGAGCGGGGGCCGATATGGTAGTTATTAGTCCATTTCCCTGGTGAAATAACGTTATGGAGATATAGCGTCGTTGGGATGAGATCTACCGTATCAGTGTGTAGTGTTAGTGTAATAAGTATTATAAGTTGACAATTAATGTTCAGTGTTTGTCAAAGTTGGTCACCCGTGAGTGGTTGTTGGAGTTGGTGATCTAGTGAATGAAAATTGGTTGGTCGGTTGTCAGTGATTCTCACAGCCTCAGTTTAATCGAGTAACCCCCTATAATTGGGTCAAACTAATTTCCCCTAAGTATGTATTACGGGGTCCACTCGTTCCTGGTTAATGAGTTAATAATATTTTCAATGTTTTTTACAGGAACTAATAAAAGGGAGGCAAAGAAGGAATGTGCGAAAGCGGCTCTAGCTGACATGGGCATACAGTCTGAAGTCTAATTTGGTGTACAGAACAAGTTTTATCAATAATTTTCTTAATTAAGTATAATATTAACGTCTTGTTGAAGATTGTCATTAAATAAGGTATTGTATCTTTAACTAAAAATATAACTACCAAGTAGACTAGGTTGACGCACCTTAATATCATACTATCCATGTGTATTTTCTTTGTATCTATAAATATAATCAAATTGTTTGGAAGCACAGTTATGTCATTCCGAACAGATTTAGATAGTTTCTTTATTTTTCAAAATCATGTGTTGATTTACATTAGGATTTTGTAATTACTTTTTAAGAAGTATTTTAAGATTTTGACATTTTAGTTGTTTTTTTAACATTGTTGTGCCCGCCACAGTAATATTACTGTAAGAATAATATGAGTGTTTGTTATTTTTAATCTATTGTAAAATCATTGTCCTTTATATCTTAGATTAAAATTATGATTTATGTGCGAATAGTTTGCTTATTTATTTAATCCACTCAACATGTCACTAGTCAGCTTCGGCCACTGTTTGCTATACTTCCACTCTCTTACCACAAATGCCCTTAGGTTATATTATGGTGTTGAATTAATCAATAATTTTACCATCGCTTGCTGGAAAAAGGCGGCATGGGAAAACTATGATAGAAAACACAACGTGAGCTAAAAGTTGTGCAAGTTTAACTGGTGAAGAGGTAAATTCACTTTTTGGTTGGCAATAGGTTTAGATGTGTATTCTTTCCTTTGTGGAATGGCATTGAAAAAAGTCTTGTGAACTTAGTTATTTCTTTTGGCCACACTTTTATAAAAGCACTTACTTTACCATCAGCTATATACACCTCCGTAAATGAGTAAAACAATTTTGTAAAAATTGATGTGTGGCGGTACTGCAACTTTAATTAGATTTGGTTTATGGTGATTTAAGAAGCCTCGATAAATTCACTTTGGAAAAACAGGTAGTAGCTAAACCTTGCCTTTATTTGTTTAAGGAGTAAGAGGGTTTGTCAAAATGTGAATTTCTAGTACAGGTAGTCCTTGTTAAACGTGGTAGATGCATTCCGGCAAAGTGCATTGTAGAATGAAACCGCGTATAACGGGGGCCATTTATAGGCTGACACGTAGCCAAAAATAGAATGTCATACAGCTTAGTATTGATATTGATCAAATAGGCTTACATTAAAATGGATTTTAGTAATTAAAACAAACGGTTGTGTTTTTAAAATTAATTTTAGCAACTAAATTCTCAACAAAATAAAATGACTAATTTGTGGATTAAATTCTGTACAAACAATACAGTAAATGAAAAATGTGTTCTTATAGTACAGGTGCTTTACATTTCACAAACATAATTAAATTGAGTAAATTAATTTAAAAAAAGAGATAAATACAGTAGAATACTTTTAACCAAATAAAATTACAGTGAAATATTTTGAAAGGAATTAAGTTTTTACTACATTTTAGATTATCACTCGTGACCAATATTTTCGCTATTAACAGCGAACGATAGTTTGATGTGACTAAGTTGTAAAAATAGACATCCAGACAGTGTCAGAGAAAATAAAATTATAAACTGTAGCCTACACCCCAAACAACTCGGCTCAAATACCAAACCTCCCTCTAATACTTTTTTTTATCACGTAAAAGCGAAATCGTGTATAACGAGGACTGCCTGTACAAAAAACACGCACAACGACAGAAATGATACAAGAGATGATGGAGCACTAACAAGCGATAACAGCAAGTAATCAACAATGGCGAGACAGGTGGTAAGTCAACCAAGTTCGGCTCGAGCACGGTCGGATCAACCGGAGCGTTGGGCCAGCCGAGGGCGGAAGAGAGGGGTTCTACTGTGCTTGTTCTTATATATATATATATTTTATAGTACAATTTTAGCTTATTTCTTGAAACGAGAATTCATGTAGTTATCCAGCCCGCTTTCTTGTTTCTAACGCCAACTTTGATTTTTTAAAAGGACAAGCAATATTAACAAAAAATGTAAATCTCTAAAAAATAATAAAATTTTTCACCTCTATTTACTATGGAGTCGGGACTTTCCCAACTTTCCTTTCTTCTCCCTCCTTCGGTCCATCTTCCTCGGACCTCTCAAAATATGGATTTTGATTAAGAAGTTCAATCTCCTGTGCATAGTGGTCAGCTATCCCTGTGTCTTAAATTTTAACTGTTAGGTTTCGGCTACGATACAAGCGGTGGGCGGCGGATGTGGCTACGATGCAAGCGACAACATTCCCACAGTCTACGAGATGACGTCACACGAGGAGCTAGTGCTGATGGAAATACTTAGTGAGAGACCAGTATTTATAGGAAAATCACAATGTGGGACTACTATATCTTTAACTGCAGACTTAAGTGGTATTTACTTTTGTCCAGAAATTCAGGTATAACCCCTGGGTAGAGAGTATTTTAAAAATATATACTTCCTGTGAAAATAACAATGTTAAACAGTCCCACAACAGTAAGTTTAAATCCTTCATGGGGTTTAAAAAATAAATAAACTCTTTAACAGAACGCCAAATTCCAAAATTATAACAGCACAATTTAGAATCTTTTTTGTTTACAGTCGGATTTTCTTCAAATTTGGATTTTAACATAAATTCAGGTGTAATAATTTAAAAATATATGCTTCCTGTGAAAATAACAATGATAAGTAGTCCCATAACAGAAAGTTTTAATTCATTGGTGTTGTTTACAAAATTCCGAAATTATACTCGCAAAAATTAGCATCTTTTTTGTTTACAGTCGGATTTTCTTGAAATTTAGTAAATACGTGGTCGTTAGTATGTCATGAACGTATATGTATCAAAAATACTTAATTTTGCCTTAACCGTCGAAAAATTATCTAACCGATTTGATCCTGAGCGGCACCCTGCGGCAAGCGTTATGCCAACGCTCATCCGCCGCTTGCATCGTAGCCAGCCAACCGTGTTTAACAAGGAAACTTCATCAGTTAGATAATTTTCGTGCACCGTAGCCCAGGCTTTATATTACTTTCCAATATATTGAATATTACATTGTCAATCACTGTTGCCAAGGAACCTATCACCCTTGTGGGGGAGCCTACACACCACTGCTCACCTTGTTAGCAAGAACACCTATATATTAAGATCTCCACAAATAACAAATTTATTTTTTTTCGAATACAGTTTCTTCAAGAACAAATGTAAAGATTTTTTAAAAAATTCTATATTACCACTTGGGGACCGATAGGAGGCCCACAATAATCAACTCCGCGTTATTACTTTTTATCTCCAGTAACCTCATATTTCTGTATATATATATATATATTATTTTTTTTTAAAACCAACCTACGACATCAAGTTTTTTGGAAAAAAATACTTAAATATCTATTTTATATTCAACATTTTATTATTGTTTGATAATTTTTTGAAATAAAAAATAATGCATTTAAGGGTTAAAAAAAAAATTCCGATTTTCGACTGCTGTCGTACCCTAAAGAATCTGTTGGCAACAGAAACAGTATGTATTGTTGAAGGATGGATATAAACACAAAAACGAGTATAGGTATACAAGTTATAAAAAATAGTACAATTCAAACATGTGGGGTGATTGGGTATGGCACTTACATGTAAAGTTTAGAAAGCGATGAAAATCAGCTAAAACAAAAGTTTCTTTGTAATACCAATAAATCCAAATCTCAGTATTGCCAACTACACAAAACCACATTTCCCTTAAAACTTACCTTATTTTCATCCTATAACCAAGAAATATCCCTGTTTACATTACTTTAACCCCCCTAATTACATGATGTTGAATTTTTTCGGAAGTTTCGTTTCTATTCACCCCACTGTTCCTATTCACCCCATTTTATGGTATAAACATGTGGCCCAGTGGCTGTAATAATACAGTAATGAAATGTTTTATTTGTGTTGCTGATGTGTCACAAACACTACAACACTATCTTTCAAAGCCTTTGCCTTTGAGATTAAACTTACTGTGTATAAAGATCATACTTTGCCTTGACAGTAGTTGCGTCTGGATTCAAATTCTTCGACTCGCTTGTAAATGACTTCTTTCCCCTTTAGAAACTATCCATTTATAACATTCCGTTCAGCTCTTAGTTTTTATAAAAAGCACATTCATGTACAACAGTACTGCATGTACTAGGGCAGATTTTTTTCATAAAGGTATAACTTTCAGCCAAAGGTATAGATGGCAGTGTTGCCTCGTTTTCACTACAGTGACTAGATGATAGAGACAGTGTTGCCAAGTGAGGTCTTGTTTCCTATTGGTCGGCAGCCATGTTTATCATAAATTCTTATCTGTTTCTATTATTTAATTTTAATATAAATATCAAACTGTAACTAAATTAAATTAAACTGTAATTAAATCGCTTGTTTTTCCCTTTATAAAAAAAAAACAAGGAGGTAATTTCTCTTATAATTACAAAGAGATACAACACTAATATTTATATTATAATTCTGAGCGGATGGCATTACTTTTAGGAAAAACATGGCGGCCACTTTCATATGACCACACTGTGTTTATCTATAGTCTGTATACAGTAACTTGGCGTCTGTACCCTGGCTATCTGCTACTTTAGGGTCTGTAGCAGGTAGCCACGGAACAGACGCCAAGTTACTTTATACAGACTATAGTCACTGTAGTTTTCACTACAGTGACTAGATAGAGACAGTGAGGTCTTGTTTCCTATCGGCCGGCAGCCATGTTTTTCCTAAACTCTTATCTGTTTCTATTATATTTGTTAAATTTTTTGCACGAAAAAAACAGAATACACTTTTTAAGAAGAAACACAGTTTTTATTATTTAATTTCAATATAAATATCAAACTGTAACAATTAAATCGCTTGTTTTTCTCTTTATAAAAAAACAAAGAGGTCATTTCTCTTATAATTACAAAGAGATATAACATTAATCTTTACATTATAATAATTCTGAGCAGATTCTGATGACATTAGGTACTTTTAGGAAAAACATGGCGGCCACTTTCATATAGCCACACTGTCTCTATCTAGTCACTGTAGTTTTCACTACAGTGACTTGATAGAGAGTTTTCACAAAGTAATATACAGTATTTTTACTAGTGGACCCGGCAATGCTTCGCTATTGCTTAAGGGGGCGCTACCCTGTCCGCCATCTTGCTTCTTATTCCCATAAGAGCAATGCTACAGAATAAGTCATTTTTTTCCTTTAATTCGTGGAAAAAATTTAAAAATTTGGTTTCATTTTGAATTACTGTCATATGCGGATGTTGATTGCCGAATACATTTTCAAAACCCGTGTTATTGTTTTCATAAACGTATGATATAAATAGTAAAAAATAGTAAACTTTATTAATTTTTTACTCAGTTGCAAAAAGAGATATTGCAAAAAACCTTAGCAATCAACACCCACAATCTATTTTACTTTAAGAAAAAAAAATACAGCTTTCGTTTTTTGACAAAAACAACACAAAAATGTGCTTAATAGTGAAGGTATGTTTTGGTTATTTAACATTGAAATTGGTACCCAACTTCGCCGTTTTGAATGTAGAGAGCCGAGCCTTAAGGGTCGGCTCTAGCTGTCGGCCATGTTGGTTGACACTCCATAAGACCAATGTTAAATTAAAATCCATATTTTTCCTTTATTTTTGATCGGATAATTATGAACGATATGTCATTTTAAAGCTATGGCCAATACGCATGCAAATGGCTTTTCCAAAATTAAGAAAAACGTTTTGTTTAATATTTATTAACAATTTAAAAAAATAATTTTTTATGTTGTCACTATTAGTTATAGCGAAAAAGTACCAAGCCATTTGCATGAAGAATTTCGTCCCCAAGAGTTTTGTATTTTTTTGAAAACGCTATTTGAACAATTGCGGGTTTTAAATGGATTTAGGCTGAGCAATGTCCGTGTAACCTACCGCCGCTATAGGGTGACTTTAAATATTGTTTTACGATGTAACTATTAATTATAGCGAAAAATTATCAAGCCATTCGGATGAAGAATTTTGTCCCCAAGAGTTTGGTATTTTTTTTGAAAACGCTATTTGAACAATTTCGGGTTTTAAATGGATTTAGGATGAGCAATGTCCGCGTAACCTACCGCCGCTACGCTGGAGTCGCAGGTTGCTTTCTGTTTTACTAGAGCCGACCCTTTAATTTGAAACTTTGAAAGCCTGTAATTCGTATCCCGTGTAATTCAACATAGGCCTAATGATTGTTACACATAATTAATAAAACAACTGATTTGAATCAAAAGTTTAATACAATTTTAGGTTAGGCCTTTAAAACCTATGAAATATAATAATTCAAACATCTAATATTACAATTTAACATTATATTATTGTTACACATTATAAATAAAACAGCTTATTTGGACCAAAGGTTTAACACAATTTTAGGTTAGGCCTATTATTATAAAATCAACACACTTTTTTTTTGAAAGAGTTTGGAATTATCACCATAGTAACCAGAATAACACATTAATAAATACGAATCAGCTGTTTCATCTGTTATATGGATGCTTATGGAAGGGATGAATTTTCGCTTTTTCTACCCTTTAAATTCAAAATTTTGCAAAATCCTTTCTTAGTACGCCTCTACATTATTGGACGGATGTACCTTCCAAATTTCAAGTCTCTAGCTTTAATAGAATCGGCTCTGCGTTGATCATCAGTCAGGACATTGCATTTTATATAAGAGATATATATTACGTCGCTTGGTCTACCATTGCACAAAATAGTAAACAACTGTAAGGTATACTAAATTTTATTTATTTGAGGAAATATAAATTGAAAACTTCACGCTGTTATTAATACATGTTTTAAATTAATATACTGACTACTATATATGACATTATTTTAAGCAAATAAGGTAACACGATTGATGGGTTTCATTCAACCATTGTTTCATTTTAATGTTTGGTGGAAATATGCTTATCTTGAAAAACTTTGATCTTATTAATCATTGCTTATAATATGTACAACTACTGTATTTTGTTTTACGAAAATTGTATTGGTATTCCTGAGCCAACAGCTGATTCTGTGGAAGTGATTAGTGATTATAAATAGTTGGGTTAAATTATTTGTTTCGTTTGTTTATTGGTTATATTTTAATAATAATTTACAAATTATTTCGTAAATAAATAAATAGGACCTAGCGTTTGTTTCGAAAATAGTGATTTCGCGTATTACAAGTGATGCCTTGAATAAGGAAGTTAAGTTTTTATTATGTGAAATAAAAATAAATAACACACTTTGAGAAGTGAAAGTAACCAAGTGTGAGCCCAATACTAATTAATTGTGATAATCCTTCTTCTGTTAGTACCTGGTTAGTACTAAGTAGGCTTCAGAACGTACTTCTAATATGTAAGTAAAACCAGCTTTTACAATTAACCTAATTGTAATCGGCGCAAATTTACTATCGACCCAAATTTGACCTACAGCAACAGAAATGCAAGAATAATAATTTAAAAAAATAGTCTATTAAAGTTCTAACTTAACTTCTTTAGTCACAGTATGTTTACCTGTATTCAACATTTAACAGTAGAATGTAAAACAACATCATTGTCGGCAAAAATATCAGCCGAGTGTCAAATAGTAAATTTACGCCCTGAAATCATTTAAACTGTGATATTTCTTAGTTCTTTCACAATTATTGAAGTTTTAACTTAGTCTCTAGTCACAGTATGTTTACCAGCATTCAGCATAACTACAATGTGCTATTTAAAAAAAGTAATGGTATTTTAAGTTCACTAGAATCTTTTGTCAGTGGATTCTAGTTACAGCCTTTTACCAGCCTGGCCCCCATCAGAATGTCCAGCAATAACCTAACCTTGAGGCGGTGAAAAGTAAGTAAGGCCTAATGTTACCAACCTAACTATTAACGTGTAGGCTATATTTGCTTTTTTTGCTTTAAAAAAGCTGCTTCCAGCTTAGCTGATTATCCACATAATTTTCTAGCAATTTAATTTAACCCAGACTTTTTTTACTAGACAAATTAATTTGCCTACCTGTGTTTAGGCCCCTAATCTTTAATACAAAATTAATTTATTCTAATTCAGTTGCTGTAAAGTATTTATGTACCCTTGCCCTAAAATAGGACAGTCAAATTCTTAATGTTATTGCCGACAGTGTTATTATTGGGTCATCTGCATAGACTATTGTTATTGTAGGGCCTACAAAATATCCTATAGAGAGATTACAGTAAGTTAAGTATACCTTTTACTACAATGACAACTTTAGGTCTTTCTTTTGGAAAATTTAATTTATGTACCGATTTATACAAGACCTTCAAAAGTTACATGTTTTAAATGAAGACGTGTTCAGAAGGATACAATTTTACACCGACCCCAGGGCTTGATCAAGCCATATATTTAAGTATTTGGTATATAAATAAGTAAACAGCAAAAAAACCCTAACTAGACCTTTTAAAACAATTTCTGATATTTTTGTAACACATAGGCAATTAAATTTGAAATGGATGTTGCTGCGGAATGGGATTACTAAGCTTTTTTGATGCACTTGCAAGAAAATGTTTTACTCAAATACCCCTTTAGTATGATATCAAACTTGACCTATGTTTATATTAAAAGTTCTTCCTACCTTCCTCCATACAAAATGTGACCAGACGGCCCACTTTTGGCGAGACAGTCCCGATTTAGCCACTTCTGTCTCACTGTCCCTAAATTTCCCAGGGGACGCCCAAATTTCCCGCTTTGGTGGAATATAAGTTTTTATCTTAGATCATGACATTAACTTTAAAGTAAAAACCTGCTGATCAATGGTGAATCGAAGTTTTCACTCTTTTTGATAGAAAACGGTTTCTTAACAAGAACTTGAAAACTCTTGCTTAGTCTTCCTGGAACAAATGCCCTTGTGGAACAGGTTTTCACACTTCAAAATAATGTTTTGACAGAGAACAAGTCTCAACTCAAGATTGAAACAATTCGAAGGCAATGCTTTTATTGAAGTGTAATGTTGGTTTAACGTGTAAAAGGTTTTATGAACAAATCAAAGAGGACTCATGTTTGCTAAAAAACTTCCTGCAGAAAAGTATATGGGGTGGATCTTTTTTTAAGAAGAGGACCTCCATGAATGTTGAATGCAGGTAAACATACTGTGACTATAAGTTAGAACTTCAGGATTTTTTTAAATGCTTGCATTTGTGTTATAAAAAATAAATTAACTGATGTTACTAACTTATATATGTTTACAAAAGGACCACCATCTTAAAATATTTTGTACAGAGTCAGGACAGAATAACAGAAAAAATAAAAAAAAAACAGGCAGTCGTGGGACTGCCGTCAGAAGTGAAAATATTTTAGCTTCATATAGCTAACTTTATTTTCGAGTTGTTAAGAAGTATTTTTAACCAATGTATTAATCTTGCAATAGGATTGTTGTAAACATAACCTCAAACTATAATATACACTGGGTTTACAGATAATGGGTGAAATCAGCTGTTATATTAAATATTGGTGACGTCCCTGGAGTTCAATGAGTTTTCCTCACGCAAAAAAATGCCTAACGAGCCTAAAGAAGTTTTCACTTCAAAAATGGACTTATCTGGTTTTTCCCGTGTAGTCTTCATAATCTTATATATTAAAAAAATTCTGTTTTTCTTTTCCGAGTCCGTTCGGCTCTTCTACCCGACCGATTTTCATAATTGAGGTCTTAAATTAAAGGTATGCACGCCCAGATTTGCCATGAAGCATTACAAATCATGTATCTTTCGCCTTACAAACGTTATAATCAAATGCAAATTTCTGCTGTGTATTCCTTATGGGGGTTTTTTTTTGGTTCTTTGTCCACTTTGCGTTCGTATACCGTCCATCCGATTGCTTTGAAATTTTGCATAGTAACACAGGTTAACCCTGGGAAGGTTTTAGGCCATTTACCGAAGTCCTAGGGCATTAGGGCTACGCCCCAGTGGCCCTCAAAGTTTCAATGTTAATCTTATGTAAGAAAGATTTCTATTGATTTTATCAGGGACACAAAAACAGCTGTTCGTATGAAAAGCTTAAAACAGCTGATTTTGATCAACAACTGATTTGGATCAAATCAGTATCAAATGTAGTATTACCTTTTTGAGGTTACATTGACAAACTAAAAACAAACACAAACAAAAATCAACGAAAAATGCTAACTATATTTTAATTCAATTCAAACATTGGTTGTTACAAACCTATTATATATAAAACAGCTAATTTGGATCAAAAACTGAACATAATCATTCACAGATATGTCAAGTCTTATATATTATCATCCGTTCAGCCGCTATTCACCCGAGAAGGAGCTCCGGTATACAATCCTTCAAATTTCCCATGTTAATCTTATGGAGATAATGTTTAATAAGTTTGAGTCAGCTGCCAAATAAAACAGCTAATTTATGCTCGGTCACCTATGTACAAACGAGCAAAAGATTAACGAGATTCTTTATCGAATTTTCCACCTGCGAGCGAAGCGAAGCAGCCATCTGAGGCCGAAGGCCGAGCCGGGGTTGGGACGCGGAGCGTCCAGGGGCAGAGCCCCTAGTATGTATAATTATTATTTTTGGTCCACACAGCTGTAGAGGCCCACTTTAAGTTTTCTCTGGGTATAAGGTAAAAAGCTGTTTTCCACCGACAATGTTGTTCACTGCCTGTTGCTCTCAGCTGTTATCAATATCTTTTGTAAAGTTGCATCAAATTTTCAGTTTGTAATTTAGGTTATGAACTTTGAAGGTAAGCCTATGTATTTATAATTTAGTGTGTTCTATAATGGTGTAGGCAATATTTTGATTGATATTGTTATCTTTAAATGAAATGTATTTGACTCAGATAGCTATTGATTTACATCCAATGCTACCACCTTGGGGCGGGGAATATTGAGAATTCTTGTAACTCCTCGCCCTGAATCACATTCCTCCAGTTAAAACAAAATTTAGGTAATTTCCTGGAGTTAGCCTTTAAGGAATATTTCCTCGACCCTGAGCATCCTGTTTCGTCTTTATTTAGGCCTTTAATTAGAGGTATATAGAGATTATTTGTATTAGACTAACTAATACACAATTTCTTTTCTAAATTATGCCTGTAGGTGTGAAGTATTGTAGATAAAAAAGCATTGTTAAAAGACAATTTATAATTTATATCAATGCTGTATTACTTTAGGATTTGGCGCCGCTAGGTAGCGTTGCTGGTAGCTTTCTTCAGCTATGTAGGGCTTACTAATTTTCTAATGTTGGCACACATCTCCTTTTTTGAAACAGTTGCAATGTATAATCGTTTTTGTTTATATATTTTACTTTGATACAGTTTATTAATCGTATCATAATATTTAGTTAGATTTTAAACAATGTTATTTATCATGTATTTCTTCCGATCATAAGTCCAGCAACATTGACCTCGGCCAATATTGGATGGGTGGTCGCTTGGCAACACCACGAACTGTTGGCATTTTATTCAGGGCTAGTAGGTTTACTTTTCATAGTTTATATACAGGGTGATTTAGAATTTTTAAAATAATTACATTTGCCCTACATTTTTCTGTAGTTGTAAAAAATTATTACGGTATTCATGTAAAATATAGGCCTATTAAATCCTTGAAAGTACATTTACTAACCCACTGCTTTCGAAGTAGGATTCTCTGAATTTTAAGAGGAAAACATTAAAACTATACAATTCGTTGTACGTATGTACAGGCCTATATTATGTACACTTTTGATAGGTCTTAATTATTTTGAATCCAGTGCCACTCGTAGCTTACATCCGGTGATGATGTATCTACATGTATTCTTCAAATTCATTTATTCCTTATGAGCTCTAACTCTAACGATAGTCGTTACTGAGCTAAAAGTTATATCTTTTACAGTAAATAATGTATTTTGAGGTTAGTTTTTTTAATATTGAAATAAAATGTTTGGAATTAATTGTTGGCAAATCGACTACGAAAAGCGAAGAAAGAAACAGTCTAAACTTACAAAATACAAATTATTTTGTTTAGTGTTTTTGGATAAAATTTTGACCTAACATTATGATTTATTGTGGCCTAAAAGGTGAAATTTGCATACAGGGTGTCCAGTTTCGATTGTCCGAATCTTTACGGGGTTAT
Organism: Philaenus spumarius; assembly: GCA_018207615.1. Taxonomy (NCBI): domain Eukaryota; kingdom Metazoa; phylum Arthropoda; class Insecta; order Hemiptera; family Aphrophoridae; genus Philaenus; species Philaenus spumarius. Next base: position 315,492 of record JAGFPH010000946.1, read on the forward strand.
TTGTCAGCTAGAAACAAGCAAATAATAGTACAATATAACAAAAATGTGACCTGTCTCGACTGTTTTCCGTCTGTCAGTTTGTAGGCTATGTGATGTTTACAAATACCTTAATATCACAGAAACTGGGTGTGAATATTGAATTAAATATTGTACATTTTACTTTAAAAAATTGTTTTCATGCATCAATTCATTTCAAAATAGCTGCAGTTGAAAATTTTCAATGTTAAATATCTAAAAAAAACTATAAAATTTACAAAAAAAGTAGTCTAAAAATTTGTAGGCTATTTAAAGACAACCCCATCTATTTATCGTTTTTAATAATCGAGTTGTAAATAAATAACGGAGAAAATTTAGTTCATTAATAATATGAACCCCCGGATAGTCCTGCATTCGACCACTAAATTTAAGTTTTCTCCTTTATTTATGACTCAATTATAAAAAAAAAACTACAGTAAATGTACATCGTTGGAGTCCTCTTAAAATAGTCTAAACATTGGTGACTTTACATTTAATAGATTGTATAAGGAAAAATTAATCAAATAAGACTAGGTCAACATGTTTAGTTTTACACCTTGCAATGAACTAGGGGATACCTCTGCGTGCTTCACACGCCAACTCCATGCTCGCACAATTGTAAGCTAAGTAACTTAACGTAGCTTATCTTATTAAGTTAACAACGATTCTTTTTTAATGAAAGCTCATTGTCCGTAGATAAGCCATGAATACTTTTTCAAATAATAATTCATACATTTGATTTAAAACTAGATTTGATTCAATAAATTAAAGGACTATCGGGTAAATATTGTGCCTTATCATTACACGCATTAAAAAAACGGTTTTAGGTCCGAGTTCCATAGCTATAGTAAAATTCAACTCAGAGTGAGGCGGAAGTTCAAGCCTCCCGCCGAGAGGGAGACTTATTAGCACGGTCGACTGGTTTCCGCTCTACTCGGACCTGAATTTTAGTTTTTTATAGTAGCGTTATGCAAACTTTTTTTTATAACAAGAAAATATAAAAATAAATCACATAACGTTGTGTATCGCGGTCGTCAGTTTATTTTGATACCAAATTTGAAGTAAATCGGTAAATGTTGAGTAATTAAATGGCATAGCTTTTAATGTAACTAAGAACTATTTAATTACTCAACATTTACCGATTTACTTCAAATTTGGTATAAAAATAAACAGACGATCGTGATACACAACGTTATGTGATTTATTTTTATATGTTCTTGTTATAAAAAAAGTTTGCATAACGCTACTAAAAAAAATTTAAATTCAGGTCGGAGTAGAGCGGAAACCAGTCGACCGTGCTGACCCTCGGTAGGCTTAAACTTCCGCCTCACTCTGAGGTGAATTTTACTTAGCCCAAAAACTCACGGTAATAGTGCGGGAGGTAGCTTTGCATTTTTTCGAGGAATTTTATTCCGAATAAATTTAGTTTCTAGCAGTTGATTAATATTCAACATTGAGCAAAACTCCCGCGGTGGAACTCAAAATGACAGCACGAAAAACTTGTAAAAAAAATGTTTGCTCCGAGTGTTTTTATACCGTGCCAAAATTTATGTAGGCCCTAATGGGTTTTGAGATCATTTTCAACCAAAAAAATAATAATCAGCTGTGTAGATGATAGGGGATATACGTCAGTCACGTATATGCACATGTCAGAAATTTGTTATTATAAAGTAATTTTATACCTTTTGAAATCTATAAAGCTGAATTTTGATACATTTGAAATAGTAAAGAAAATCGTCAGCTGTGTGAATAACAGGGGAAAGACCGTCAGTCAGCGTCATAAACATGCTGCGAGCTCAGTGCATCTCATCGTTGCATAATAGTCACTTTGACTAATAGTCCTAGGCCTTTAAAAGTTTATGATTACCTAACTCTTGAGACTTCTTATTTAAGTCGAGTCGGACAACATTTTTATTTGCAACAATTCTCTGTAGCGGGGCGTTTTCCTTTGAGAACCCGGCAAAGTCATTGATTTGATGCGGTAAAAAAAATTATAACCTAAACAATAATCTTTCTTTTAATCGAAAGTTTGTTTTATGTAGAAAGCGAAAAACATTTTGTCGGACAAATATTAATGGTTATTTGTGCGCGTCCGACACCCCGAACATGGCAAAGTTATGGCGTCAAAAAATTTAGTACCTAACTGCTGATTTTTTCAGAATCGTTTATAATATATATATTATATAACTAAGTGGTAACCTTGTCCGACAAAGTTTTCGGGGCATACTTGTTGTCGGACGCCTTAAAGTTAAGGGTTTCATGCAACCTCTATATTTATGACCTTTTTTCGGACAAAAATAGGGTATGTAAAGTGTCTTATTTTGTGATCAGTGATTCAATTGTTCGACAAAAAAATTGGGGCAAATAATTAGTCCGACAAAAAAGTGAATTTTTTTAATAATTGTAAACGGGAGGCGCAGTTCAATTCAAACGCATTTTTCTCAGTTAGTTAGGGCTTATATAGTGCTAAAGCTGAAAATTGATTAAAATATTATTTATAACATTTAGAAGGGCATGTAACAAATCCGTATGCGAAATTTGTCATCTGCGTTAAATTTTAGGGCAAACAGTTCTTTATAAAATTATAAAAAGTCTGTAAATAATTTTCTGCTGAAAATTTTTATTTTTGTGGAATATTTTTTTAAATTTTATTAAACACTCTACATCACGATCCTCGTGATACTACTAAAATTAAAAAAAAAAACTTTTATCGTAGGAGAAACTTTTATCTTGGTGGAGTTTTAACGCACCATCCTCTTATATGCGTACATTATTACAATTTTCAATCAACCAAAAAAATCATTAAAAACTGTAGGAAATTGAATAGAACTGGTGAATTTCGTACGTTTTTTATTGGTTGATTTTTTAGGTTTTTGTTTATGTGTTCAAATTATTTTTGTTGTAAAGTTGGTAACACTGTATGCAGCAAACAAATTTAACATCTTGACATAGCCTAGTTCAGCTTATTTAAAATAAAAATAAATGAAAACGCACACAGTTTGTTTTATTTTAAAACGTAAAGCCTAATGCACGAAACTTCTAGAACTTGTAGCTTGTGGTAAACATGTCAATCTTATCACAGTGATTCATCGGGCATAGTTCCCTCTCTGTCTTCCTTCTACAGGTCTTTGTCAACATCAGTTATACACAATGCATTGCATATTGGGAGTATTTTCAATGCACGATACATTGCGTGCTTCGCACGCCAACCCCC